>APFE030474273.1:81571-117499 GCA_000404065.3 Pinus taeda
TCTTCCAATCCGTCGTGACCTTCCCTAGAGTGATAAGCCACTGAACACCCAGTATCATGTTGGTGTCCGGGATATCGACCATGAAAAAGTGTTCAGTCAATGTGTAGGTGCCCATCATCACTGAAAGCTCTGGAACATAACGAGCACACGTCATGGTCTAATCTCCTGGGACCAAGACTGAAAACCCATCGAAGCTCTTTGTTTGAATACCTCTCCGCTCAACCATCTGTGCATCGATGAAGTTGTGGGTCGCCCCACTGTCAACCAAAACTGATACTCGCTGGCCACGTACTATCCCTCATACGCATAGCGTCAAATACTTGGGAACTCCTCGCAACGCTACAAGGGCCCCTCCGGTGGGTGCAAAAGACGCACCACTTGCTGCTGGCGGTGGAGGTGGAAAAGGTCCCTGTATGGCATGGGTATCTCCTGTCTCCACATCATCCTCGTCATCCTCTTCTCCACTGCTCTCGGAGAAGACCTCAATAAAATGTGCTTTGCCAGCAGCACATCTATGTCCTGGTGCCCACGGCTCCTGACATGTGAAGCACAACTGCTTCTTCTTCAACTCCCTCCTGACATCGTCCTCAATCTGTACTCGTCCTGGATTCCCCTTTGGAGGTGGAATCCTCACATCCTTCCCCTTAGACTGAAAAGGCTATCTTTGGGGGTAAGGTGTCCGGGTCCTGGGTAAGACATCCTGTAAGTCCTTAGTCCTGCTGATAGCGTCCTGGAGTGTGGCTAATCTAGTGGATCGGACTAGACCCCGAAGTGGCTCTGCTAACCCCTCAACATACGTATAGACCCTCCGTGCCGTGGATAGGTCTGGCACCATCACGGAGACCTTCAAGAAATCTGCAATGTAGGTCTCTGGGCTCCTTGTCTGTTTGAGTCTCGTCAGCTCAACAAAATGTTGCTCTGGATCCCTCCGATCAAATCGCTCCATCAATCTTCTGGTAAACTCTGCATATGTCGTCATTGTAGAGTGCCCAAGTGTAGCCATCCTGTGAAACCACCAATCCTGGCCCTCACAATCCAAATGCAATGTTGCCACCTTGATGGCCTCTGCCTCCAACATCTGGTTAAGCTGGAAATAAATGTCCAGCTTCTCCACCCAAGACTTCGCCGAACTATTTGATGAACCATCAAACGTAGGCAAGTGGAATCTACTCGCTGCACGATGGGTGTCACCATCATGGTAATGCCGGTTCCCTCTGTGATGGTCGCGGGGCCTACTATCCCACTGGAGCTGAACAAAGTCTCTAAATGAAAGAGCATCCCTGAACTCCTGCCCATAGGCCTGGTACTTTGCAAAATAATCGCCCATACAGCCGGGCTCTGCCTCCTGCTGGGCTCCGACCCCCGCGTCTGCTCCTAAGAACATGGGCATGGTAGAGCATGTAGGGGCATGCGAGGCCACCTGCTGCGCAGTATCACGCTGCTCTGGAAAATGATGGGATGCACCTGATCCCTCACCAATCTAAAAACCCTGTGGGCTCTCACGCTGTCTGGCCTCTACTGCCGTGAATCTCTACCCCATCACCTCAATCTGCCTCGACAGATCCTGTACTGATTTGAGGAGCATATCCGCAAATCTCTTCCCATCCTCGTCTGCCATCGGATCCCTCTACTTTGCGTCCACCACAGGCTCCTCCTGTTCTGCGTCCACCACTGGAACACAGTCTCCCTCTCCGTAGGTATTCTCCAACCTACGCTCAGTGTCTCTGTATCTCCTACCTCTGTAACAGATGTAGGGTTTTTCCCCTGGTGTCATAAATTGCTAACTCCACAGGCTGAGCCAGATCTATGCTCTGATACCACTGTAATATCCCTAACCCGGAATATTCTTCAAACCCCAGCAAAACTCCAACCAAATACGTGTAAATGATATAATAACCCAAAAATGACAGAATAACAGTGATACAACATATAATAATGTAAGCAGGAAATATAAGCAGATACTCAAGAAATGCAGCGTGAAATGCTAAGCCATTTTATTATATTGAGCAATAAAATGTGTACAGGAGGTGATCAGAAAGATGGCACCTCGACTTGCACAAGGCAAGTGAAGAAATACTCTCATAATAACAAGGAATGGCCTCTCTGCGTGGATGCTGCTGGAGAACTGTCGTGCTGCTGCGGCTGCTAGAAAACAAATGATGATTTGGGGTTGCTCCCCTCCTCGGAAAATGCTGAAACTTTGGAATCGGGCTCTGCTCAAGAAACCCAGAAAAACCCAAAAAGCTTTCCTGGAATAGCCAACCCCCGAAAATCAACCCCTTGGGATTTTGCACAGTTCCTCAGTGCTCTGTGCTGCCACTGAAAAACCCCTCTAAACTCTACCAAAAACTCCACCTGAAACTCTGCCAAAATCCTCCAATAGGCAAGGGATGGTCCCCTGCTCAATTAACCATCATGTAATTTTTTCCTAACTTAGGAAAACTTGTTAATAAATAGAAATTAATTAAGGAAATGTAAGAAAGCTCAAGAAACTCAAACAGATTGAGTCTGAGATGATCTTAGTCGTTGATAACGATTTAATCATGGTTGTTGGTGCTCCAACAAGAGATTATAAGAGCAAGTTGATGGGGATGAAGATGATACACTAGAGCACAATTGTGAGACACAGGGAGAACAAGTTTATTGGAGATCGAGCTATCCAATTGCAGAGTTCGAGCCAGAAGGAAGCAAAAGCAAGAGGGAGAAGTAGCAATGGTTTCCAGTGTCGAAGAGTCAGTGGCAAGAGGGTTGCATTATTTCCTCAGTGAGGTTGCACAAAGGCATCGTAGAGGCTTTATAGGGCAGATCAATTCAGCTGAAGAGGAGATCAACTCAGGTGCTACTAGTCGGGAAAATTTTCAAGAAGCTAAGTAAGTCATCTCCAGAAGTTGAGTCAGTCAGAATGAAAAATTTCGAGCAACTCCTCAAACAGTGCGAGTAGGGTTTTGTTAAAATTGGCAACTAGGGCCAAATTCCATGTGGGTCAGCTTATTTATGGCAGCTGATATTTTTATTGGATCCCTCTCGTCGAGAGGTGTAGGATTGATCTAAAGATCATCTGATTTCAATAAGTATTTATGGAGATATGAATTTATTTTGATCATGGAATTATTATCAAGCCGACCAACAACTTATGTAGGTTCAAGAAGCCCAAACGTCATGTCTATTCAACCTATACGTTTTTGGTATAAATAGAAGAGGATTTGATGTCATTTGTAACAAACATTCTTGAGGTGATCTCCTCCTCTCCACGTCTTGGGTTTTTGGAGTAGGAGAGAGACACCAAGAGTAATACGCTAGCCTACAAGACTTGGAGAAGAAACGTAGTAAACTGAACCCTAAATTACAGTCAATGGATGCCCTAATTTGTTGTCAAAGAGAGGCCTCAATACACTGTCCAGGAGACATTATACGATGGTCATTGATGCACAGGTCCTAGAGATTCTTACACGCAGATAATGGAGACACACTTATATGGTGTTCATGGTTACATTTATATGTTGGTTATACGTGAAATTTATACAGTCAAAAGCAATGCAGCTATGAAGAGCCGCAGTCATATATGGAGCCACAGTTAGGAAACGCAGTCATATATGGAACCCGCAGTCTATACGGGAAACGCAGTCAAGGATGGAAATACGCATAGCAATGCAGAAATGTGATATGTTGTTCTTGGAAGACCTAGCCGCAATTCATGAAGAGATAAGTGGAGACATATATGTTGTCCAGAAGACATATATACATGCAGGCCCTAATCTATAGTGGATCTGGCAGCGTAGGTTTTATATGCTGCTCGATCAACGCAGTCAGACACTTATACGTTGTCCTGAGGTGTAGTCACTGTCAATGCATGGAGTTGTAGTCACACGTTGTTCATTCCTGAGGTATAGCCGCAATCAATGCATGGAGTTGTAGTCACACGTTGTTCATTCCTGAGGTATAGCCGCAGTCACATAGAAGGGAGCCACAATCGGATCTGCATTGAGATGAGATGTGTCTAAGGGTTCAAGATGCCTCCTCGGATGGGTTAAGGAGCAGTAGAACCAAGGTTGGTTACCCCCTCAGCATACCTGTAGATTGAAGGTATTCTCGTATGGAGGGAGCAACAAAGAAAGGATGAAGCCTGAGCATCTCAGCATATCTATCTCGAATAGATGACAAACTTTGGATACTCTTGTAGCAGATTCTTGGTGATGATCACTGTGGTATTACTTCACAATGAGCAGTATGACGAAGCAGTGTTATAGTCTATAAGGAGAAGTAGTTCTAATGTTCAGCATAATAAAGAAATAATATAGTTATGGGCATCATAATGATGCATGAAGCATGATGTATATGCACAGCATGATGTATGAGATCATGTGCATGGGCAGCACAATGATACATGGAGCATGGACAGCATCATAAGGTCATAAACGGCAACATGAGATCATGGACATAAAGGGCAACATGATGATGAACCAGATCATGGTCATGGGCAGCATGATGATAATCATGATTAGTGCAGCATGGTGTAGTATGCAGTGGTGCAACAAGTGGACCAGATGCAGCACTACGATAGGCGACGCTGACACCTTGGAGAATTAGTTGAAGCTACATACATGTCTCACATGACAAATAAATTCCTCAAGATTGTAGGCACCAAATTTGCCAATTAATTATTTTTACTGCGGATGATGCTTGAAGTTAAGGAAAATTTGGATTTTGTCACTATCAACATTGCTTGCCTAGGTGGGGAGACTTCAAGATAAATGAGGGGAAGAGTGTGCAGCGAAAGACACTGAATGATGATTGGTGGGGGATATTGCAAGTGCTTAGAGACATTTATTGCCCTTATTGTAGAGGTCATTCAATATGAAAATATAGATTTTCCTCGTCTTGGAGAGATTTCTAAGATTTTTTATAACATGTTGAACCAAGTAAGGGCTTCTATTTGTTAGAGGGACCCTTCAATAGATTTATCCACACAACAAATTCGACCAATCATCCAAAGGAAGTGGGAATCTTATGAACAAACCACTACACATGGCTATGTATGAACTCAAACATAGTTGGTATGGGGAGAGCCCTAGGACAATGCATCCCATTGATGATGGGAAGGTGAAGCAAGGATTCAAAGTTGTTCTTGCAAAGATCTTCAAAGCTTATGATGGCAACATCATTTGCCAACGATTACATCCATTTGCAAAACTCAATGGCCCCTACAACACATTAGAATCGAGGTAGGATGAACTTAGGAGGGTGTAAAGTTGTAACAAGCTTTGTTAGGATCTCATTGAACATCTTTGTATAGAAAGAGCAGTCTAACAACGACAATAATGGTGAAATGCATGGTAATGCCAATAAACTATTGCAACAAATGGAGCAAAAACATAAAGCCAATGTTCTTTATTACTTAAGCATGATTAATAGTTTATTACATTTTGTGTATGTGTAAGCATTTGATAATTAGGGTATCTAAAGATTAGATACATAAAGGTTTTTGTCATTCAAAATTTTTATGTCATGTCAAATTGGCACATATGGATCATTGTATGATGTATCATGTATCATGTATAGATGTAGTAATTCATCAATTTGAGTTTTAAAATGCATAATTGGATGTATCATTGCATTTATTTATGATTAATACCAATTTGTTGATAATAAAAATGCTAACTTTTTTAATATATTCTATCTTTTCTTATCTTTATAAAGGTCACTCGTATTGTATCTTGCCCTCTCTTGTGGCAACTGCTCAAAGAAAGAGGTCACTTTGATTGTCCAAGAATCTTGTTCTCGCACAACAAAACATGGACAGTGATGTTCAATTCCTCTATCATTCAAATAAATCATAAGATAGAAGTAGCATACAATGTGCATTCAGATGCAGTGAATAAAACCAATATCATTCTATTGCAATTGTAATTGAGGATTACAAGCACATAAGAAAGTTCATACAAGAATCATTATTTGAGTTTAGTATGTGACATAGAAAAGCATGACAAATAAGTGTGAGACATGCCAACATGACAACATTGAGAATGTAATTCATCATCATTCACTTTCCAACAAAAGTAGGAAAATTGTATTGTCTGGCTCAATTCAAGCCTCCCTAGGTAGAGCATAAATAGTTGCATGCTTACAACCACAAATTTAACAAAGGCAACATGCTCCAACAAGGTATGCCTAGTAGCAAGGATTCTATGGAGGCAAAATAAAAACTATTTTTTTGTTCTTATAGGTTCACTTGTAGATAATTCTTGATTTGCGAGCAGCTACTAGTACTCAACTCACAACCTTACACATTGGAAAGCACCCATCCCCAACATTGATCTCCTCCAACTAGGCCACTCTTGGTTCCTCGTTCCTCTTACAAGATCAAGAGGTAGTAATGCTCCAACCAAGCACCCATCATTGTTTATGGTGAAGATCAAGGCACAACACCTCAACCAAAATAGTAGTTAAGGAAAATAACACAACACGCACCAAGTTCTAGGCCCCCCATGCACAAACTCTACAACCTATGCTCATACCAATAATGGAAATCATCACCAAGACCATTATGAAATCCCAACCAATTTTGTGAATAGCACGTGAGCACCAAGGCAAATGAACACACCATAGTCAATCAGGAAATCAAACTACCTTTGACAACTAAATCTTAATTGTGTACTTGAAATGTACTCGTGTATACAATGTTTTAACTTGTACATTAAGCATAGCATAGAGAAAACTAATTAATTATCTTTTCTATCTTAGGGTATTTCACAAAGCATTATACAAAACACCATAGGAATACAAACATTTAGCATTCTAAATTGCTTTATATGCATCTTATTCATTCTTTGCCTTTAATTTAATTCAAGCTTCAGCACCCATAACTTAATCAGTCAAATTATTTTAAGTTGTCCTATCATTAGCATCCTAGAAGTGAATCAAATACAATCCCAAATCCACAAGAAAATTTCACTAGTGATCTTCAATCAAATGGGTGTAAGCCTATCGTCCAACAAAATTGTTGAGATTCACAACTGATAGCAAGACAATCAACAGAAACCAAAAACAAACCCAAGCACAAGTGCACAAGAGAAACAAAAATGCACTAGAATGAGAAAAACAGCGAAGCACAAAAGAGCACACTAGAGAGAAGAACCCAAGCATAAGAGAGCGTCATACTTATGGTCCTTGTAGGCTAATTATTTTATCAATGAATGAATCAATCACTTGAGTGTATAATACAAAGGAGAGTTGGTGTATATATACACAACTCGTAGGGTGGGGCACTTCCCCCAAGAGGGATTACGAGCTTACATGTACAAGTTGGCACTAACCATAATTAAAAAACATAAGTGTTTCAATATGGGTTCAACTACAAACAAAAACAAAGATTACGCACTTTCTTTAACACACCTCCTCAAGTTAGATAAGTGCCATAGGGAGACGACATTATATAGCATCGCCACTTACTATATTGAATGGTGCCTTGATTGTCACAAAATAAACTAGTGGTATCATTTTGACGAAAATCCAATTGTTCAAAAATAATACTCATCCAAGTAAGATACTCCCTAGCAAGAATAGCGCTAGCTTACTTAACTTCAATGGAGGAGACACCCATAGCCTAATGCTTCTTAGAACACCAAGAAACTAGGTCTAGGGCAAGAGTAAATAAGTGTCTTTAAGTGGATCACCACCTAACAAGATTGCAAGCCCTGTCATCATTAGAGAAATCCAAAAGGATGGGAACATCCACTAAAAATTGCATGCCCATGAAAGTGGTATCTTTGAGATAGCACAAAATACATTCCGTCACCTACCAACAAATTTCATGAGGTTCATGCATATATCCAGTTCTTGTTTTGGTCTTGTTGTCGCTCAAATTGTACACCAGATTGCGACAATGCTCAAGGTAGGGGTTGTCACTTTGATCCCTACCCTCTTCATTTAAGTTGTCTCCTAACTACAAACTAAGGGGGGTAGTCTTATGGATGAAGAGATGAACTACTTGTTGGAAACCAACAAGGAAACACAACTGAATGGCCTAGCAACTTGGTGGAAATTAACAGGGAAGTATAATTAAGCACCACTTGATTAGATTTATTAAGATTGTTAGTTAGAGACTAGTGCCTTTAAGATTGATTACTTGCACAATTTTTAATTATAATTCCAAGCCATCGAATGAACAATTGCCACAATATGCAAATTCTATCCTTTATGAAGTGCAGGACCTAGTTGTATGTGACATGCAAGCTCTTGGTTATTTTTAATTATATGCCTAATCTAGATTTAGGCCGCCTTCTCAATTATTTTGGAGCTAGTCTCGAACGCAAGTTGTAGGGAGAAGTCCAAAGGAAGGAAGCTAAGGCCTCACCAACAATAGCTCCCATGGAGTTCTAACCACCTAGGTGCCTCCATTCCTACAAGGGATTGCCAGCAAGAGTACAGCAAGGTCACCTATGTTAATTGCAAATGAGGGTCTAGAATCCCCAAATTGCTTAAAGAAGGTGGTCATATTTTGTTACAACCAAGCTTATACTTGGAGGTAAATTTTATAAATGCACTTCTAGTCCTAGAATGAAATGCAAGATGTGAGTGATTGCTCCAATGAGATTATTAAATGAATCAAGTGCTCCAACAAGATTATATTATTTGAAAACAAAATGCTCACAATGATGTTTAACACAAGATTCCAAGAGAAATTGAATGAAACACTTAAAGGGAAATTCGAAAGACTATCTCAATGAAGAAAGAGAAGCAATACCAATGAAACACAATTAGCAGTTTCTAATTACTTCAAGAGCTTATTAGATTTCTCTTACATCAATATCACATATGTTACTTAAGCGCTGCCAAATTGGATATCAGTGAAGTAATGATTATTTCTAGAGATTGCTAACAGTGATTAATAATGAAAGCTAAATACACAATGTAATGATGCTATGACAAGGTAAAATGCAAGAGGAAAGCCAAGGCAAGGCTTGTATGGCCAATTCACCAATAGATTTTTCACAAGGCTATCACTTCAAAAAAAAAAACACCAGAATTAAGTAAATCAGACCAGCAAGCTATTAATGTTAGATCAGTCCCAAAACACTTATTGTAACTCAACCAATTCAATATTTATTTAGCCCTTTAATCAAGATGATGATTCTTTAGTATATTAGGCTTAAATGAATTTTCAAGAGCAAGATGTCCATGATTCTATCAGACCTTTGCAAACACAGATCAGACTTCTGCAATATGTATCATATTTCAAAAATGCATAGGACAGCCAACATAAATCAACTAGATGGATGAATTTTCCCTTCATTTTATTTTTTTAGATAATTTCTGGCTTAATTTTATTTTTATTTTGTGCCAGAAAATAAAAATAAAAAGACTCAAGAGGAGATTGATTATTTTTCCACCCTTGTATCTAAACAATATTTTGGTAATGGTGTTCTAATTATGAGGAACCCATCACCAAAAACATTCATAGATAACACTTTTACATCAAAATATTACAATATCAACCCTTAGAAGGGGAAATACACATAGACATAGACCCTTGAGACTCAACCAAATTCTACAATAAGAAACATGATCTAGTATGAAAAATGCATAGACTCGATAAACAATAGGACTCACCTAAGACCTCGTCAATCAGTTCCACCCTAGCTTTGGAGTATATCTGGGAGAAAAACTCTGTCAATTATCCATGTTTACAAACACACTTAATTTGGGAAGGTTAAAAAACTCCCTAGGATGAAACCCTTTGAGAAGAATCATAGGCTTACCTAGGTGTTATTACATGACTTAATAGTCATACTAGAATCATTTACAATAATTTTGCAAAATTTCGTATTACACTGATGACATTTGCTCAAAAAACTTTGTCTACTGCCATATACCCTGCTTCCAGGATTGTTGACATGTACATGGTCAACAAGTCCATGTAGAAACTTCTTAAGTTTGAAGACCGATAGTGTAGGCCCATCTTGAACAAATCCTAGTGGTTGTTGCACGTAGATTTCTTCTTTAATATCTCTATGACGAAAGCAATTTTGACATCCATTTGATAAGCCTCCCATCTCTATGAAGAAGCTATAGATAGTATCATTTGACTGGAGCCAATCACAACAAATGGAGCAAGGGTCTCAATGTAGTCAGCACCTTCCTTTCGTGAGAACTCATTAGCAACAAGCCTAGCTTCATGCTTTTCAATCTATCCATTAACACCATACTTGGTCTTGTAGACCCATTTATAGCCAACAATATTCTTACCTTTGGGTAAGGGGTCTATTATCCATCTATACACATGGGTTAACCTAGGAGAAAAGTGAACCATCTTGGGGCTTTTCTTTCACTATGCAAGGGGGGCACGAATAAGAGGTTTTGATAGAGATAGCATGTCCACATCCATCCATACTTAATACATACCATGTCATTCATCCCTTTCTCCATTATCCTTTCTCTTAGGTTGGTGGTTGTTAGTCGCCCGCACTAGTTCCGTACTTGTCCCATCCTATCAGAAGAAGGGACTTGGAAATTCCCAGAGGTTGATGTTGTTGAAGGAAATAAAGAATTCTCCTGTTGATCACCTTCTATATTAAATTCCTGGGGAGGTATAATTTCACATGGATGATTCTCCTGTTGATCACCTTCTATATTAAATTCCTGGGGAGGTATAATTTCACATGGAAGACTTGTGAGCCAATTGAGGGGACGTCCAATATCAAGATCATGCAATCCACGATTCATGCGAACCATTTCCTTCATGACTTCCACCCTAGCAGCCAGAGCCTCACTATCTTCTCTCATGGCTTCCACCGTAGAAGCCATAGGCTCATTATCTTCTATCTTATTCTCATAAGAATGAGATTGTATTCTGGTGGAGGTATGTAATCTTTAATTGATGACACAACATTATTGTCTATTTATGAATCTGACTTCATACCTTTTGGACCAAACTTCAGCTCTTTATGAGTCTCAGGGTGAGTGATTTTGACAGCCATATTGGTCCGTAGGGGAATATACTGACTTGTTGGTGGAGCAGGCATATGGGTTGATAGACGAGTTCCAACTGAACCACCTAATTGGGGATTCATTTGATAAGGAATCTGATTTCTTATATCCCCATATGTCATAATGACATCACTTTCAACAGATTTCTAATTATGCACAAGAGAAGATTCTTATTATCAATTTCTGCATAAGTCTCCTTAAAACATGTTGTAGCTTCAGCACATGATTTTTCTAAATGCTGAAATAATTCTTGAATTTTATTAAACTGCTCAACGTAATCAAGACGTGAACGTAATGGCATATTGTGCGGGGAACTACGTTCAAAGGCCTGCATGATTATATCGTGTGCCATGGCTCTGATACCACTGTAGCATAAAAACTATAATGAAGCAATAAAACTAAGAGCTTGTAGACTTGAATCTAAAAATACACAGAGTTATTTAAAAATAATAATTTATTATATATAAATAATGTATAAGATGATATAAGATGTTACAATGAGGCCTTGCTTTTATATCTCAGCAGGTGACCTTTCGTGAATGGGCATGTCTTTTTAGACATGCCTTTTCACTTAATTTAATGACTATTTAACCTAAATAATATTTAATTATTTAATATTTATATTTATTTTATTTATCTAATTGTTAGGAATTATATTCTTCATAACAAATACTCCAGTGTGACATGTCGGGTAGGTCCAAGGAAGTTGAAGGAGCAGCAAGGAGATCCAAATCACAACCAAGAAGGGCTTGATCAAATGGATTAGATCCAATTGTTGTATTTGTAATTCCTCAGTTGGGCCATTATTGCTAGTATAGGAGCCCAAGTTCATAATAGAACAAGTCTTTGGTCTTTCCCTTTGTGGGTTTTCCAAGATAAATCATTTGTCCAATTTGTGTTTATTTTTGTGTGTTTCAACTGTGCAATTTTAGCTAAAAGCTTGGTTGTGCTTAAATCAATAAATCGTTTAAGGTTTTGTTCGAGATTAATTGTCAAGTACTAGGTTTGTGGAAGTTTAACATGGTATCTGAGCAGTTAAAATCTGCAAAATAAAAATCGAGACTAATCCAAAGTCGAACAATCATGCAGAAGGTTAGCACAGGCAAGAGTAGCCTGAGAAATGGGACGCAAGAGATTTAAAAAAAATAATGGTCGTCGACAAGGCTGACAAGCAACCTAATCGACTGCAAAGCAAAGTACAAGGTTGGCGGCTGAGTGTCCAACAAGCCAGTTGCACCTAACCGCCAGGCCTAGGGCAGTCAACCAAACAATGTGTCAAAAGTGGTCGCAATTGTGAGGCGTGGAACACGAGCCAGTACAGGTCGACACAAGTTCTACAAGCCATCAGCAGAGTCACTAAACGATCATTGTGTATGAATGCCAAAAATGGGTTGCAGTCAGCCAAGCCAAGATATCATGTCGAACAGAAGGCAGCCCAAAGAGTCGTAGAACAGTTGGCGAAGGGATTTGCTTGACAACAACACAGGAACATCGAGCTCATGGCTTGAGGATAGCAATGAGTTGGCAAACGAATCAAGAAAATCGACAACTATCGGGATAGCCACCAAGTAGTCGCTATAGTAGCCGCATTAATGGCTGAAGAGTGATGCAGTGGGCAGAATGCTTTTCAGGAGTAGGCTAATAGTTTGTTCCAACCAGCTAATGCCTAGGAAGCAGTGTTAGTCTAATACCAACTCTATGACATGCTCATAGTCACCTATCTGGTTGAGATGGGCAGAGATGGTAAACACATCAAAGCAGCACTAGATATGTTGTTTCGCAATCTTGGGCCTGCAAACGAGATGCAAGTGACGATGTATGCAATGTGCTACGTCATCAACCTCAAGGCCATGGTGTGGGCTAAGTATCGTTAACAACGCGAGCATGAGGTGACGGGCTTAGAGCAATTTATTTCAATTTTCACAGTTAGCTCAATATCTTTTCCAGATTAGCAATCACATCAGTATAATAGTAAATTGCAAATAGAACATAAACATAAATCGCAGAAGACAAACCAAGATAAGAGGACACAAGATGTGGCGCTAGCCAGGGACAAACCCCAATGTGGGGAAACCGTTGATCAATTCTTCTTATATGTTCTTCAATATTTCAGCAGAGAGAGAGATAGATAGTACATTTACAATAGAAGTCAACACTTTGACTTATCTAGATAAGAGCATCGATCATCTCTAAGAAGATGATACATGAGATCAGTTGAAGACATGTTGCTTCAACTGATTCTCCAAGGTGATTTCTTCACCTATCATTGTGTTGCATCTCGTCATCATGTTGCACCTCACCGTGTTGCACCATGTTGCACCCCATCATCACAATGTTGGACCTCATGACCATGTTGCACTCATCATATTATTGCACCTTATGCTGCCACTGTTGTCCCACGTGCCATTTTCGCACCATGCTACCACAACTGTCCCATGTGCCATAGCTGCACCATGCTACCACAACTGTCCCATGTGCCATAGTTGCACCTTACTATTGTCCAATGAATTTGCAACACCATGCCTTTGTTGTTGTCCCATTGTAGCCTTTGTTGCCATGTCATGGTTGTTGTCCCAATTGTGCCTGTGTTGCCATGTCATAGTTGTTGTCCTATTGTGCCTTTGTTGTCCCATTTACTATGCAGTTGTCCCTTGCAACTCCATGCTTGCCACCGCTGCCTAGTTGTATTGTTGTAGCTGTTGTCCCTAACAGTCATGTTATCCCAATTGTGCCATTATTGCACTATGCCATTGCCATACCTCAATAGCCTTGACATACCTTCTGTTGCATGCTACTGTTGATCTCTGCCTAGGGTTCTGTGCATGTACCAGTCTGGTTAGGGTACACCAACAAGCTTACATCAATGCCCTAATCTTCTCCAAACAGGTCGTTTACTTCAGCTGAAGGATCCAAGGTATCCAAAGTGATGTTGTAGGACTTGGCCACCTCCACAAAGCTCCTTACAACAATCAACTCAAACCTGAAGCAATCTTCCCACTCCAGCACTGTAAACAAGCCTAACATATAGGGAGAATACCCATGTTTTGCCTCGTTTTCCTTAGAGATGATTGCGCCTGGTTAGGAGGGCCTTTCTAGGCCTCTCGGCCATCTAAACTTCACCTCCCAATTGTTGTTGTAGCAGTCCCTCACTGCGGCCCTATAAACAAAGATATACACCCCAAAACCATGCACAAAACAATCATTAAACTCACCTATAGTCTGCGGCCTGATTTGCAAGGTAAGACTTTAGCAGTGTGTCACAAAACAACCCTCAAGCCATCCTTCTTGCCTCCTGCAATGTGGCTAAGAGTTGCGGGTCTTCTTCTCCAAAATCCGCACCCAAAACAATGAGAATATCTCCGCAAACTCGACTACCTTCTAGACTGTGTAGATACCATCATATAGGTTAGGGTTGTCCTCCTTGTAGCGTTAGGGCTTCTCACTTGACTGCATCCTCTTGGTTAGGGCAGACTGCGGCTAGGGCATCCTCCTCCTAGATCTCTCTTCCACTAAGACCCAAAGCGAGTTAAGAGAAATCAAGAGAGAGATGAGTATGAAATTACTCTCAAGTCATCTCCTTTTATACTGAAACATTCAGCACATGTGGGTTTATTTGGTTGTTGGCCAACCATGATGAATTGACTTATAACACAAATAAATTCATAACTCCATGAATACTTATCGGAATCAGATGATCTTTAGATCAATCCTACACCTCTCGATGAGAGGGATCCAAGAAAAATATCAGTTGCCAGATGAGAGGTACTTCCCATGTGTCCCAAACTGCATAGGTAGGATGCCTCAACAGGAGAACCACTCATCTTGTCCCTAAGTCGCCACGGGGTATCACAAGGGAAGACTGAGCCATTCACCCAGTACACAGCACACCATTAGGGGAGGGTGGGTCACCCTACGGTCGCTTATTGCTCCAAGTACCCCAAGCCCCGTGGAGCTCCCAGAGCTCAATGCATGCATCATGCAAGACCCTCATAAGAGGGTCTCTGCACGACTCCAAGTCGTTCGAGAAAGTCACAAATTTGACCTTTCCCCGAGGCTTTGACAGAATGTTTGTGACCTGTACATCAGTCTCAATGTGATGGAGCCTCCTCGCTCACCGATGTACCATATCCCAGATAAGGTAGTATCTAATGTCTATATGTTGGAGCAATCATAGAAAACAGGATTCTTCGACAATTGAAAATCTTCTGGTTGACACAAAAGATCACGGTGGTATCCATCATGTGTACAAACAGCTCACTGAAGAGCTTCTGCAACCAGGCAACTTCACACAAGGTCATACTCGTAGCTATGTATTCAATCTCAGTTGTGCTTATAGCAATCAACTTTTGTCCTGATTATCCAGGATATCGAGCAAAACCCAAAGAGAATTAGCACTCAAAAGTGCTCTTGAGATCCTCCACACTGCCTTCTCTGTTAGCATTCGAATAATCATGCAGCTTCACATTTCCGACAATGTATCTCAATCCATGAGAGATTGTTCCCTGAAGATATATGAAATGTTTCTTGGCATAAATCCAGCAAGACTCAACCAAATATGAGCCCAATATGCTAACTGCAAAACATATATCCGAATGGAAGTTCACCAAGAACATCAATGTGAATGAGTTTATGAAATTCAGAGGCATTTCCTAAATCTAGTTCGGCGTTACTACCACATAACTTCTGAAAGTTAAGCTCCATTGAGGTAGTCACGAGCTTGCAGTTCACCATTCCAAATCCGGAATCCAACTCCCTCTTACTTTTGCAAATGAGAGGGTTTGCACCTATTAGAAAGAGGTCGTCCTCAGAAGGTGTCAATATGATAGGTCTATCATCCACAACCTTCAAGCAATGGATTGGATCAGCTTCACTCCCAGTGAATCTCAGCTTCATCGGACAGCTATCAATCCTCTCATACTAAGCCCGGGGTGTTTTGCTTCAAGCCATAGAGGGCTTTCTTCCACTGTATACATGAGATTCCCGATCATGAATCTCAAATCCCTCAGGTTGTTCCAAACCTGTGGACCTGCTACATGAGTGGAATGGTCCCCTTGTAAAATTTTCCTTCGGTACATCTTGGACATGTACCTTCATGATCTTCTTGAATTCAAGCATCCCTGTCACCATCTAATTGACATCAGGTAGGGTCCTATAATAGACCTCTGGCACTTTAGATGAGATATGTCAATTGACATGATCCCCAATGGACCATCCTACAACTTGATACAAATTACCCACCTTGAACCCATGAATAAAAGCATCTTTGAAAATTCTATTTTCAAACACGTACCTTTCCATTGATGAATGTCACCCTGAAACCTTCGATTTCCATTGCCGAAATGGACACCAAGTTCTTCTTGCAATCAAGTACATAAATAGATTCTTGTAAATGAATATAGTTACCCTCATTCAATTGAGGGGTAACATTCTCTACACCCTTTCCGGGATAGATGGCATCAGCTCCAAGTATAATCCCACGTTAGTTTCCATCTCTACTAAATTAGAGAGAGAACCCTTCTATCCAATGAAGTGCCTTGAAGCACGACAATCAATAAGCCAGATTCCCAAAGATTTTGGAGGAGAGGGCCAATATAGGATAATGCTTCTTTATCTTATAAGAAACAACATTTGATTCTCCATACCGAGGGTTCCTTGCTTTCTTGGAAGGGTCGACTATTTCATTGATGACCTACATTACCTTTCATTCCTCCGATCATTGAAGATGTCCCTGGAATGATTGTTATCATCATCAAGTGATGTGTCCTTGCCATTCAGACACTCCTTCGCATAATGGTCGAACTGATTACAAACAAGGCATCTGCCTTTCCTTCCACCATTAGACCTAGACTTCCCATTGAAGTGATCTTTAGGTAGGCCATCAAAAGCTTCCACTATACCATTCTAATAATGTTCTCTACTTCGACTTCACCCGTGGTGAATTTGAAAAGGGATGAGGAGTCCATTGATCCTTTTGTCCTTTCCCAGCTATCTTCGGTGATTGCTCTTTCACTCTTTCTTGGGCTTTGTCTTCACCTCAACTCTGATACCATGTTAATTTTAGGTATGTTCTATGCTTAGAGCAATTTATTTCAATTTTCACAGTTAGCTCAATATCTTTTTCAGATTAGCAATCACATCAGCGTAATAGTAAATTGCAGATAGAACATAAACATAAAACACATAAGACAAGCCAAGATAAGAGGACACAAGATGCAGCACTAGCTAGGGACAAACACCAATGTGGCGAAACACTTGATCAATTATTCTTATATGTTCTTCAATAGTTCAGAGAGAGAGAGAGAGATAGTACATTTACAATAGAAGTCAACACTTTGACTTTTCTAGATAAGAGCATAGATCATCTCTAAGAAGATGATACATGAGATCAGTTGAAGACATGTTGCTTCAACTGATTCTCCAAGGTGACTCCTTCACCTATCATTGTGTTACATCTCGTCATCGTGTTTCACCTCACCGTGTTGCACCCATCATAACAATGTTGGACCTCATGACCATGTTGCACTCATCATATTGTTGCACATTACGCTGCCACTGCTGTCCCATATGCCATTGTTGCACCATGCTACAGCAAATGTCCTATGTGCCATAGTTGCACCATGCTACCACAGTTGTCCCATGTGCCATAGTTGCACCTTACTACTGTCCAATGTGTTTGCAACACCATGCCTTTGTTGTT
This sequence comes from Pinus taeda, assembly GCA_000404065.3. Classification (NCBI taxonomy): domain Eukaryota; kingdom Viridiplantae; phylum Streptophyta; class Pinopsida; order Pinales; family Pinaceae; genus Pinus; species Pinus taeda. Next base: position 99,255 of record APFE030474273.1, read on the forward strand.
GTTCCATTATAGCCTTTGCTTCCATGTCATGGTTGTTGTCCCAATTGTGCCTGTGTTGCCATGTCATAGTTGTTGTCCTATTGTGCCTTTGCTGTCCCATTTACTATGCAACTGTCCCTTGCAACTCCATGCTTGCCACTGTTGTCCCTAACAGTCATGTTATCCCAATTGTGCCATTATTACACAATACCATGATGTCGTCCCAATAGCCTTGCCATACCATGTTGTCGTCCCAATAGCCTTGTCATACCTTCTGCTGCATGCTACTGTTGATCTCTGCCTAGGGTTCTGTGCATGTACCAGTCTAGTTAGGGCTCACCAACAAGCTTACACTGGTGCCCTAATCTTCTCCAAACAGGCTGCTTACTTCAGCTGAAGGATCCACGTTGATGTTGTAGGACTTCGGCACCTCCACAAAGCTCCCTACAACAATCAACTCAGGCCTAAACCAATTTTCCCACTCTAGCACTGTAAACAAGCCTAACATATAGGGAGAATCCCCCTATTTTTCCTTGTTGTCCTTAGAGGTGACTGCGGCCTAGTTAGGAGGGCCTTTCTAGGCCTCTCGGTCATCAAAACTTCACCTCCCAACTGCTATTGTAGCAATCCCTCACTATGGCCCTATAAACAGAGATATACACACCAAAACCATGCACAAAACAATCATTAAACTCACCTATAGTCTACAGCATGATTTACAAGGTAAGAGTCTAAGACTACTCCAACGTGTCACAAAACAACCCTCAAGCCATCCATCTTGCCTCCTGCAATGTGGCTAAGAGCTGCAACTCTTCTTCTCTAAAATCCGCACCTAAAACAATGAGAATATCTCCACAAACTCGGCTACCTTCTAGACTTCGTAGATACCAACGTGTAGGTTAGGGTTGTCCTCCTTGTAGCATTAGGGCTTCTCACTTGACTGCTTCCTCTTGGTTAAGGCAGAATGCGGCTAAGGCATCCTCCTCCTAGATCTCTCTTCCACTAAGACCCAAAGCGAGTGGAGAGAAATAAAGAGAGAGATGAGTATGAAATGACTCTCAATTCATCTCCTTTTATACTAAAACGTTGAGCACATGTAGGTTTATTTGGTTGTTGGCCAACCTTGACAAATTGACTTATAACACAAATAAAATCATAACTCCATGAATACTTACTGGAATCGGATGATCTTTAGATCAACCCTACACCTCTCGATGAGAGGGATCCAAGAAAAATATCAGCTGCCATAAAAAAGATGACCCACATGGAGTTTGGCCCTAGTTGCCAATTTTAACAAAGGGTGGTTCAGTTGTAATTGGCTCGAAAAATCTTCAGGAGGCCAAGCGAGTCAATTCCAGAGGCAGAGTCAGTGAGGGTGTCATCTTTCCAGCAGTTTTGAGGCATAGCAAGTAGAGTCTGCAGAAGCACTGCGTAGAGGCTCACGCAAAGGTTGTACAAGGGCTAATTTTGCTAGTCGTCGAAGCAGCGTCAAGCGTAATGTTGAGGTATTTGCCTCACAAATATTTTGGCCATATTATTTTGCTAATTAGATAGCCAGTTGAGCATCCAAAGATTGTACTCGAAATTTCATTGTTGCATAATAATAAAACCCTCATTTGTTGCACTGGTTTTCCCGAATTGGGTTTTTCTAGGGACAATTGTCTAAAAAATAACCATGTCAAACTTTTATTGTGTGTGTGTGCATAAGTCATCGGGCTTGGTGAATTTAATGCTTCGAATTCGAAATTCGTCAAACCTCAAAACAATTTGAACAAATTCATTGATGTTCGCCAAACTTTATGCCGAACATGAACATGAACTTTATGTTGAACACGAACAAATTCGATGAAATTCACCAAAAAATCGTTTAAGTTCATTTTAGGGTCTTGTGATTCAGCATTTTTCCATCGTTTATAATTAAAAATTAAAATTAAAATGGGAAGTTTGGTAACACTAATGAATCTGAGGCTAAAACTTAGCGCCATGTGAAAATTTGCCTCACTCACAGCCACACTCGCTCACTCTACCAACAACCGATGAGATAATCGGGCCTTTGGGAGTTGGATAACGAGCCACCGAGAAGTCAGATAACTTGGCCACAAGGGCATTTGAAATCATTGAAAAAACGAGAAAGATTTTCTATCTGATTGATAGATTTTTCTAATGGGAACAATAACCAATCTTCCTCAAGTAATGTTTCTGTTAACTAACCCATCGAGAGGTTTGAGTCATCGAGATGAATATTGAGTTTTTGTCGAGTTCTATTAATAGAATTCACTAACTAAAACAACAATTATTTTTTGTCAATTTATAGTTCTGTTAATGAGCATATAATTCCATTATCATGTATAGCCGACGGAAAAAAATTGTAATTGTTTGTATGGATTTAGTGAAATTTAATGGTGATTTTTTGCTTTTTATGGGATAATCTACATGATTTATTTGTGAAGAACTGTGGGTAAATGGGTTTTTCGGCCTATTAAATTTAAATTGTATATAATATTTCAAATTTTATATGTCCAATTTTATGCCAAACCTTATTAGTAAAATTTTAGGTGCCGAACATTATTCGAATTTCAAGGTTGTTGAACTCAAACATGAACATGAACGCGGTGACTTAAGTGTGTGCTAGCATTTTCTTAGTTTCCAATTTATTTTTGCAGTGTTTTTATTTGTGAAAAATTGCAGTGTGATTAATTCGATATTTTGTCGTAATGAAATAAATTGTGTAATTTATCATTTAGAAGAATTAATTCCAGTTGTTGCATTTCAAGGAAATTTTCACATGGTATTAGAGCAAGTTTGAATAGATCAAAGACTGAGACGAAGAGGGAGAAATTCACAACTCTGAGGGAGCAGCAGCGCAATTTTCCCAAGGTCCACTAAGAGGTTGGCCAGGCAGGTTGAATTGTTGGACAAGGGTTCGATTTTCCAATTGTAGAGTGCATAATTTTCCCAAGGTCTACTCAGAGGTCGACCTGGCAGGTTGAATTGTTGGACAAGGGTTTGATTCTCCAATTGTAGAGTGTAGGAAAGTTCGATTTGTCCAAAAGCAGTTCCAACAAGCAGTGGTGAAGCCTAGAACCAGTTCTGATGAAGCAAATCAATATTTTCGCAGAGCGAATTCTTAATATGGGCATAGATAATTTGCAGCATTTATTGTAGTAGCAGATTAGTGTTGGGTGGAACATAAATTGCACACACTGAGAGATTTTTCTCAAAGGGCTTCTAGATTCAGTGTTCTTAAGGAAGTTCATGATTTCCAATAATAGAAGATCGTGCGAGTTTGTCAGAGTTGCTAGTTCGAGTTGCTAAGATTGCAATTCATGTGCCAATTTTCGAGAAAGGACATCTAAAAGGTTGAGCGAGTATTTTCAAAGAGCAGATGAAGGCACAGCGAGGTAGACAATGACAGTTCTGCGCATTCCAAGAGGGAGTGCAAGTAGCAGAAGAGAAGGCCGAACAAGAAAGGAGAAGATTCTTATTTATTTTCTCCAGTTATTTGGGTTTCACAGTTTTTGCAAATTTCGAGAGATGGTCGTACAAGATTGCTAGAGGAGGTCGTGCGAATTAGCCAGAATGTAGATCTAGACAACAGATTGACTTCCAGTTGTCGAAGACGGGTTCCGAAGGAAGTGTGAGATGTCTAGTGCAAGTTGCAAAGGGAAGAAGGATCCCAACCAAGGACAAGGCTCGAAAAGAGATAGTGACGCACCAACTCCAGGAGGAGAAGCTTGATACTTCAGCATGTCAAGATGGGCAAGGTCCAATGCAGAAGCTACAAGGAAATCAGTTCCAGTTGTTGCTATAGGGTCATCACCTTTGCTACAGGGGCCCACAGTATCATACTAGCAGGTTCAGCGTCAGCAAGTACAGTCAGTTATTCAAATGACAACTGCATAGCTAGATGCAGTCAGTACACGTGAGACGGTTGCAGTGACACGAGCAGTGTGAATTGCTCAATTGCAAGATGCAAGCGTAGTTCCAACCAGAAGATTCCCAGCACAGAGCTACACAGTCCAATTTCCAATGCAGGAGGACAATGCGAGTTGCTAGGAGTGAGCGGAGAAATTTCCCATAAGGAGTTCAAGACTCGGAGAGAGACTAGCTTCAAAGGGACCAACCCTATGAAATCTAGTGCTTCAAGATCTGGGGAGATCAAACTCATTATTGCAGTAGTTGCAACAACAGTGCAGAAATAGCAGCAAAGCAATAGCAGCAACAGTATGAGTAGATTAGAGTTCAGAGTTACAGGTTTGGGCAGGAACCTATAATATTCCAAACGGAAAAATACCGTAGATAACAAAAGCTACAATTATAAAATTCAGAAATGCACAACCATACACATTTGAATACGAAAATATGAGCAAAAACTCTAGAGTCATTGTATTAATTTTGATAAATATGAGTACAATAAATGAGATCAAAGGAAATTGGGCTAGCTACTGCAAGTTATGGCAAGAACCCAAGAGTGACTACAATGCTCAAATGTCGAAAACATCCCTCGAGGAAGAACTGTGCATGCCCAAGAAGAATTGTATGTTGTTGTTGAAAGGAAATTGGAGAACTTCTCTGAAGAGTGCCCAAAATGAACCGAAACTCTGATGGTGGCCTCCTCACTAGATACCTGGCAAGACCCACAAATATATCATGAACCCTAGTGGTGGAAATGGTCCTAGGCTGAACTGCGCCCTCCAACAATTTTTGTTGATGGTTGCTAGATGGAACTATGAATTTTGCCCTCATAAGTGCTCAGAAAATTTTGCAAAATTAATGCTAACCTCCCCTTACCAAACCCACAAAAACCCAGAAAGGGTTTGGGTTGAATCCACCGACCCCTAGTGACACCAAACAAGTGCAAATTGCCCAATGTTCCTAGAAAACGCCCCATAGTTTTGATATTACTGAATTATGCCCCAAATGTACCACTGGAAATTTCTCCGAGCTCCGGCTAATTCTCCACTAAGAAATACCTCTTATCTCTAGCCCTTATCTCTATAGAAATTCTTCTCCCTTCTTCCCTTGCCCACGCTAAGCCAAAAACCCCTATGCAATATTCAGAGTGAGAGAAATGGCTAGCCAAAATCCCTACCTCACTGCCCAACAAATTCACTTCAAAAAAATATCTGACAATGTCTAGGAAAAACTACTGCAAATCCTCTAGAACTCTGGAAATCTATTGCTAATCTCAATTGAGGTGCTTCGAACAACTTCTACGCCCAAGGAAAATATGCAACAGCTTGAAATGATATGCAATGTGGCTCCTTTAGAAAGCTTGAGATAGACTTCTCTCTACTCTCTTAGGGTGACACTCAGGGTTCACCGAAGGTAGATGTGGAATTCCCACTTGTGAATCCCATGTGCTAAAGAGCACCTGTTGACTTGATTAAACAACTCAAGAAAACTTGTGTTTACAAGTTAAATTGTCAAAAGATGCAAATGAAGGCCTCATTTCCTTATTTATAATTTTGGGCCTCCTTTTCTCCCTTGGTGGCCCCCACTCTTTCTCTCTCCTAATTCGCAACCCCTACTATTTTCTCTCTCCTCCAAGAGTGTGAGTTCCCTTCTTGGGCCAAATTTCTCCCTTGTGGGCCCCACATTCCACTAGAACTACAATTTCCTTTTTTCCTCCTAAGTCCCAATGCCGGAATTGCCTCCTCTTCCAAAAATCGTCTCTAACGCGTAAAATCAAAATTGGGGATAATATAGACCCATGGAGACTAATATTGAACAAGTGTTTCCTCACATGGATCAATACCCTTGCTACAAGGGCCCACAATATTCAACAGCAGTTGGATCAATGTCAGCTCGTTGCAATCAGCGAGGGACAGTAGCAGTGCTAGTTGCGGTCAGATGTTGAGGAGCGCAAAGCAGTTGCAGCACAGGCATTCTCAATGGGCAGTGCAGAGATTAGTAGTAGTTAGAGACTCAAGGGACAGTTGTATCATATGGACATAGTTGATTCAGTATTTAGTATTTTCGATCTCAGTGGCAGTAGTTGTAGTAGCAGCAACAGCTTAAGATGGAGTGTTAGTTAGTTGTAGTGCAGTGGCAGAGGGTGCAGCAGTACAGTTGTATATTGCAGTGTCAGCAGCAACACGAAAGTAGCGTTTTCAGAGTTGCATTGTAGTCGGTGGGCAGCGGCAGCAATGTATATGGAGGATGTTATGGAGACAGTTGCAAAACACCTTCCTTGCTAAGAGGGAGTGTTAGTTTTTGTGGCATTGGATGGTGTTCTACTCTCGACAATTGCCAGGGAAGCTAAGAAACACTAGGAATCCAAAACCTAGAAAAATTTTCAAGAAAATCCACCTACAAATGCCTCAATTAAGTTAATTAATCAATAATTAAAATTTCTGTAAGTCTAACTTAGGGAAAATGATTAATTAACAACAATTAATTAAGGAGAGATTTCTCTAGAAACTCACAAGGATCAACTCAGAAATGATCTTACCCATCGATAAGAACGAAATCGTGGTCGTTAATGATCCAACTGGAGATTATAAGAGGAGGTCGATGGGGTTGGAGCAAGACACTTGAGGTTGAGTTCCTTGGCAAAATCGAACTTCCCAATTGCAGGGATTCAGAAAAGAAGAATTCGAGCTAGAGTGCAGACGCAGAGACAATGAGTCTAGAGGAAGCTTTCCAGTTCCGGAGAGAACAGCGAAAGGGTCACATTTCCCAAAGAGGCTATGCAGATCCTATGCAAACAGCTTCAAAGGGAGATCGATTTTGCTAAAGGGAAGGACAATTTAGTTGCAGTTGGCCAAGAAAATCTCCAAGAGGCCAAGCGAGTCACTTCCCGAGGCAGAGTCAGCAAGGACGTCATCTTCCTGCAGTTCTGGGACATAGCCAGTAGAGCCTCTGTAAGCACTACGCATAGGCTCACATAGAGTTTGTACGACCAGCTAGTTTCGACCAGCTAGTTTCGCCAATTATCGGAGTAGGGTCGAGCGTGGTGTTGAGGTATTTGCCTCACAAATATTTTGGCCATATTATTTTGTTGATTGGATAGCCAGCTGAGCATCGAAAAATTGTACTCAGAATTTCGTAGCTGCATAATAATAAAACCCTCATTTGCTGCATCATTTTTCCTACATTGGGTTTTTCCAAGGACAATTGTCCAAAAGATAATTGTGTCAAATTTGTATTGTGTGCTAGAATCTTCTCACTTTCCAATTTATTTTCGCAACGTTTTTATTTGTAAAGAATTGCAGTTTGATTAATTTGATATTTTGTCGTAACAAAATAAACTGCATAATTTTACAGTTAGAAAAATTAATTCCAGTTGTTGCATTTCAAGGAATTCTTTGAATCACTTGGTGTATCTTCAACTGACCCTCATGCCTCCTCTTATACTTTTCCTGTTGACAAATCAACGACCGAGATTAAGTCCCTAATCAACAGCTAAGATTAGAACTAGCTAGATCCTCGTCACTTAGAACTTTCTCACCCATATTTTGTTAATACACATTAATATTTTTATTTTCCTAAGTTTAGACTTAGGAACCCATTAAAAATATTAATTATTTTAATAACTCCTCATCCGGGTGGAATTTCTCCAAACGATTTCTGGGTCTTGGAGATCTCATGTGCCTTAGCGTCTCCATTAATTTTCAAGGCTAGAGCACATCCGATGCTACGCAAAATCAACACTCCCTCTTAGCGAGGAATGTGCTCTAAAAATGCTTCACCAAAGAAGCATCACATTGATCCTCCGCATCGGTCCTATGTGTTGATGCTTGGCCAGCTACCCCACATCCACTACACTGTTGCTTCCTGTATTTTTGCCCATGACACTGCCACTGCCACTGCTACATTTGTACTGCAGCTCCCTCTCAACATGCTGCATCATGTTGCCCATAGCACTGCCACTGCTAACTATTGCACTGCAACGCAGTTATCGAGAAGTAAGTAACTGACTGACTTCATCCAACCACTGACATCCTGGTCAGTCTAGAAGCCTCGTGATGTTGAAGCCACCTTTGTTGCTATCATGTGCTCCCTCTGCTGCCACTGCGTTGTTGCAACCTCTTATGTGCCTCTCGCACTACTGCAACCTCCACTGTGCTACTACAGACTTTTGCACTCTAGCATTGCCTTGTCGCTCCATCACACCTTGCTCCAACCGACACATATCATCATGTTACTGTCGTTAAGAGCTCTCGTAGACGTATGTGATCCAAGAGTTTGGGTACCTCAAGGATCTTGCCCCCTGTATGTAGTCTTCTTGACTACAACTCCAGATCACCCCACCTCTTCTCTAGAGGCGCATGAGCACTCATGGCACAATCGTCATCAGTCTCGACATCATTCTCCGCCTTTGCTGGGGTAGCCTTTGAGTTTGAAGCTTCTCCCTTGCCTTTCTTCCTGTGGAACTGAGAGTCATAATGTCCTAGCTCCCCGCAGTTGAAGCACTTAACCTTGGAGATATCTTTCTTCTTCCTCTTCTGTAGCCCCTGTTGTCCAGTTGATGCGAGAGCTGCATCCACCTCCTCCTTGATTCAAACTCCCTTACTGCTACTACCTGCCTTGGCCAATCTCCTAAGCTCTTCTTGTCAAAGAGTTGCCCACATCTCCTCCCAACTGGGGAGAGTTGCTCTGCCCAAAATGCTTTGGACAAACGACTTGACCATTGTTGAAGGAAGTGTAACGAGGTTCGGTCTTCATAGATGTACTTTTGATATTTGTACTTATTCAAGAAAAGAAATATTATTTTTATAATATATGTCAATGAGTTTCTTTCTCATTGAAGTAGGTGTAGCACATGTCAAAGTGCTATAGGTGAGTCAACTAGTCAAGAGAAAAAATTGAAGGCCTCAAGGGCATGTTACACTATGAATAAATATATGTTAAAGTCAAAGGGAAACCTCCAAGCAAAGTCAAGTCTAATCTTATTTAATGACACCTTCAAGAAGCTCCTTCAAGCAAAGTCAAGTCTAATTTTATTTAATGACACCTTCAAGAAGCTCCTTCAAGCATGCTACACCACCATGAAAAATGTGTGAAGTCTACTCAGCAAATCTGCCACCAAACTGCCTTCCAAATCAGCCTACAAACAGCCCTCCAAGTTGGCCTGCTAGCAGCCAGTCAAGTCGGCTTAAGTGAAGGGACAATCCTCTATTTATAGAGGTTGTCCACTCCAAACATAACGTACTACAAAAGCTCTAAAATCCACAAAGAAAAGAAGACAAGGAGGAATGCAGGAAGCCATGGAAAAAGGTCTATAAGGTGCAGCGAAGAAAGAAGAAGGGACAGCGAGGCAAAGGATTGTTTCTAGGGCTAGAAACAATCACACGTGCGAGGAAGAGAAGGAGAAATTTGCGATTGTAACAGCAGGGACAAACAATCCACAGTTTTGTGTTGTTTGGGTTTGATACTATGCTCACAAGATCTCTCAAGACAAGCGAAGGAGCCCCTCTCTCTAGCGAAGGAAGAAAGACCTAATACGTTAAGGTACTCTCTACACGTGCGAGAAACTAGGGCAGCAAAACAGTGATACATTCTAGAAGGATTTCGGTTGGTCAAAGTTGAGATATACTTGAGCAAGGGATCAAAGAAGACTCAAGAAAGAAGAACAAGATTCATAGTAAGAGAACAAATTACCGAAAGAAGGAGGACAAAGTGCTGGAGAACAAAGTGTTGGAAGATGTATTGGAAGAAGTACCGAGGTATATGATGCAGAAAGGAGTAAAGACTTGACTTGTGCTTGGAGGGTCTCTTAGTCAGGGTTCTAGGGTTTGGCATTGATCAATAGAAGCTTCAATAAGAGAAATTCACTAAAGGGTTTTCCTCTCAAGTAGAGAGGTTTTGGCCCTGGCAGAGAGCCAACATCTTGTGTTCTTGTTTTTATGTTTTGATAGCAGTTTGGTGAAGTACACACATATGCACTAATAAGAAGAAGAAGAATAAGCTAACAAGAAAAGTAAAAAGGCTCCACAAATTGTTATCAAGTAACGAAGAATCGCACTACACTACTTTGCCCTAGATTCTTCAACAACCATGAATTCTCGATCTAGTGTAGACCCCACAGAAGTAAGTTGGTCGCGAATCCCTTGCAACCTGAAAAGGAAGGGATCTATCTCCTCTCCTTTCGGCATCTGATATTGTCTTAGCTGATTTTCTAATACCATCTTTCGTTGCACGAAAGAGCCCTGATACAAGAAATGTGTGGTACGCCATGATCTTTAACCCCATCTAGGATCATGCACTTAGCCTTAGCCTAGGCCTCCTCGTATTTCTTCAATGAATCAACGTCGACTGCTTTAGCGACAACCTTCATGGCATAGTCTTTGATGTGATGTTTGTCTAGGATTGCCAAGATATTGGCCTTCCAGATGACAAAATTGGATGCTCCGTCCAATCTGTCATGATCCCTCAACCCATTTATTGCCATTTTTTGGCAAGAAATCTGCAAAGGTAGTGCTTCCCTCTACCTTGGTTCAGTCTCCTTAGACATTGTTCTACACCGACAGAAACAGCGTCCCACCAACTTCTCAAATCAAAATTTGCATAGCTCTCTTAGCCCTGGCAACTCGAAGAATCTGATCCCTTCAAGCTCTGCGCAATCTCTACGTGATCTGAATCTGCTCCTCCCGGCCAATTGCGTCAATCCTTCCTGGCTAAGAAAGATCACGTGGCTCTGCATGAGCCTGATCTTCCCTCCTATGCCTCTGCGCTAGCCCTTCTCCTAGCTCAGAGTGTTGACGCAGGCACTGCGTAAGCCTCCGCATCACATTCTCTACACTGCGTCACTCCTCTTGCCTCTTCAGCTCTGGAACAGCGTTGTCTCTCGAGACAGTGGCTTCTCTGCTGCAAATTCTCAGATTTCTCGGTTGGTGTCTTCAGTCGCCTATGATCTGCAGTATGCCTCTGATACCATGTGAAAATTGTTGAATCTAACACATCAGAAACCCCTACTACAATTACTGGTTTACAATCTCCTACTTGTTATTTACATTAACAAGTTATTTAATTGCATAGACATCGAAGTAAACACTATTGCAGCGTCCACAATTATACAGATCATGCACTGAAACTAAGAGACAATAACACAAGGGACACCGTTATTTTTGGACAATCGTCCCCAGAAAAACCCAATTCGAGAAAACCGGTGCAACATATAGAGGGTTTGTATTATTAAGCAGATTTCGTGAATACAACTAGGGTGCCAAAAATGGCTCATTCAACAGAGAATATCCTTGCCAATAGTACCTCTATCCAGAGATAGATATTGCGGAAAATCAGCAACCAAATGATCAAACCTCACAGCAACTCTAATTGTTCCTTATGCTAGATAGTCAAAGCTGCTCCAAGCAATGCTCTGGAACTGCGTCACTCCTCCAGGAGCTGCGTCACTCCTCTATGAGCTACGTCACCCTTTCCCGGCTCAGAATCTGCTGATATACTCCTAGTCTACCCCACAGAATCTCCCCAGCGCTGCCCAGGCCCAGCGTCAACCTCTCCAGCTTTTGTGTCAGCCTTCTACGTCATCTGCGTCAGCCCTTCTAGAGCCTGCGATGTCTCTCCCGACACTATGTTGCCTCTCTGCTATGTATTCTTCAGCCTTGGATCAAAATCCCTTGCTAAACTGCCCCTCACTGCGACTCTGATCACTAACTCGATTTCCTCAGCAAACCTCGCCCCAAAAAATTGAATTCTTGGATCACTTGGTGTATCTTAAACTGGCCCTCAAGCCTCCTCTTATACTTTTCCTGTTGACGAATCAACAGTCGAGATTAAGTCCCTCATCAATGACTAAAATTAGAACTAGCTTGATTCTCGTCACTTAAAACTTTCTCACCCATATTTTATTAATACACATTAATATTTTTATTTTCCCAAGTTTAGACTTAGGAACCCATTAAAAATATTAATTATTTTAATAACTCCTCATCCGGGTGGAATTTCTCCAAACGCTTTTTGGGTCTTGGAAATCTCATGTGCCTTAGCCTCTCCACCAACTTTCAAGGCTAGAGCACATCCGATGCTACCCAAAATCAACAGTATCATGGACTTTTAAGGCTTCAGGGAATTATTAGCCTAAGAGTAAAGTGTTTGGTTACCCTAGTGTAAATAGGGGAATGTTACCCTTCATTTGAATCATTGCACATTTGGAAGATATCATTTCTCTTGCACTTGTCTTTTCTCTCTAAATTTGCTATGGAGCACTTGTTGAGCAACTTCTCTCTTGGGAGATTTTGTGATATGGATGGTTCTCTTTTCATGGATGATTATTGGTTATCCTATATGATATGTGCTATTCAATGTACGTTATCTTCTTCCAATCTTGTTTATTATTATTTTGGGTTATTGAACATTCACCATAATTTTGTTGGTATTTCTATTTCTTAATTCTCCTTTAACAAGGTTTTTCATTAAGTTCTCTTAAGGTGACCTAAGCTAAACTCCCTCCCTTATTTAACCAAAAAAATAGGAGGATGGTAGGCTTAGAGGATTAAGGGACACAAGTTAGTCTCTCTTAGTTTCTTGTAACCCATATCCATCTCTTTTCTTCCAAGGATTGTTACTCATGTACTCCATTAGCCCTAGATTGAGAAAGTCACTATTCTTTTCTATTGTGTCAATCATTTAAATCTCTAAAACTCATTGTTCTTTTTGTTCTAGGGTAAATTAGGGTTTAATTACAAACAAAATCATATATTTTCAACATTAATTGACTTAGATGAGAATGCCATATGGTTAGAAATCGTTTGGGATATATTTGAAAAACAAAAGTTTCGAGATGATGTGTAAAGTTTTAATTGTGATTACATGTCTTTAAACCACTGAAAATTGTTGCAATTAATTTTCTTGTTTGCCCATTTTATATGCCTTTAAACCACTAAAAAATGTTGTAATCAATTCTCTTGTTTACTCATTTTTAGCCTTCATTTTTACCTCATTATCATAATTTCTAGGATTAAATTTGTTGTTGTCTTAAAAAATTATATAGGTGCAATTTCTAATCGTACGTGCTAGTTTATTTCAGCAAAAGGTGATTTCTTGATCATATGTGTTCGGGGAACGTCTTTGAGCCTTTATTGGTTGACCTAAACCTCTAGAAGAGCCATAGGATCCTTTGAACTCAAATCTGGAAATTACTTCTGAAATCACTACAAGCCCTAATTCTCTAATCCTCTAAAATATTAATGATAGAAGTAGAACTCTTAAGGGACACCTGCCTTGGTTTGACTAAGCCATTTGATCCCTAAGATTCACAGAGGAAGCCTACCTTGTGTTGCACATCCACCCCACACTAAAACAAGGAGACTTGTTGCTGAGGTAACAGTGGTGACACTCCCATTGTTGCATGTTCTCTAGGTCACTTAGTGAGGCTTTGCACTAAGGTGCTAAACTTTGTTATAAGAAGTTCCATATCTAAAGATTCAAATCCAAATTTTTATTTTTATCAAAAACTCAGACTCGATAAACCTAGTTGTGTCCCATTCAAGGCAATCTTTGCCCTAATTATAATTCGAGTAACCACTCTCAATGACAACTTTGGTGAGGAAGGCCCATGGTGGAGGAGGCCTTCAACGATGATCTATTTCACTTTTTGGTGGAAGAAAACTGATAAAGTCCAAAAGAGTGGATAACACCCACTTTAGCATAGGTATTGACCTATTAAAGAGTCATTGACACAAAGGAACCAAATGAGAAGCCTTCCACAACATTTTTTAGTTGCTTAGGTACTTAGAAAGGAGTGTTGGAGAGTTTAATTAGTATAGAAGAAGAGACTTTTGTAGAGATACAGAGAATTTAATAAGGTTCTTGCCATTAACATCTATTCAGTATTCACCCAGTTATTGTAGAGATAGTGCTTGAGGAAACACAGAATTAAAAGAAGACTCATCATCAAATTGTTGAGGACATGGCTCCACTAAAAGTTGTTGAGAATCATCTATAGATGAATCATCAATAAGAAGCAGTGGAAAAGATCTTGACAAACTGTGAGTAAGAACTTCATCAAAGAAGATATCTCTACATTCAATCACCTTATAAATCAAAGGATCATACAAACAACATGCCTTGGAAATTTCATTGTAACCACCAAAACATGATTGCAATTTTTTGGATCCAATTTTTTTTACTTTGCCCCATCGATACTAAACCACACACATGATCCAAATATTCTATAATCTAACTAAAAGTTTGGTGCCATGCCATTTCTAAAAGGTAGTCATACAACTCATACCTTGAACAACATAAGTAGGTATTAGTTGATTATGCAAGTTACGCATCATCAACTACTTCCCCCAAGATTTAGGCCCCATTTGTTTATAGTGAAGCATAAATCAAATCATTTCCAAAACAGCTCTAACTTTTTGGTTAGCCTCTTCATCTCATTGTAGAAAATTCCTTTACCAAGAGATGCCATGAGATTTGAGAAGGGTTTGGAAACTACTAATAGAGTATTCTTCTCCATAATTAGCATTGGGATATACTATGTTTTTCTTAATTTGATTTCCCTCTAATAATTTAAATTCTTTGAATTTCTTGAAAACTTCATCTTTGGATTGCATGGTGTATATCCAAAGGTGGCGAGAGAAATCAACAATAAGTGAGAGGAATTACTTTCCACCACTAGAATGAGTGACCTATTGCCGCAAAATCTAGCAAGCCCAGAGCAAAGCTTCATTGGGTGGGGCCAAACCTTATGGCAACAAGAGAAAGGGTTGTCATTGCCACCTCAACAACCTTTCTCCTACTCTTTAGTGGAATTAGACCACAAGGGGGGTTTCCATAAATCACCTAGACAGATATTATATTGTTATAGCTCAAGGTGATGAATAAAAGGTCTATTGTTGGATAGAGTAACGGCAAATACTAGGGATTAAATACTTTATCCATAGACCAAGAAATAGGTTGCTATAAGTTAGGGCTTGGAAGATATGCAATGATGAGGCATGCAATGTCAAATAGAAGCCTAAGAAAAGATCTTAGAATGATATTCAACAACAAAGGATCAAGACCTTCCTACAGAGAATGGGATTAGGCCAGGGAAATTAATATGATGGTTGTTAGGTATGCATAAACAGAAAAAAGGAGAGTGATATTAGACCTATTTAGGAAGTGTAGACCCTACGCTCTGCTAGATTTTGCCTTCAAACAATTTATTGACACAATTCCTAAATTGTGAGCTACAAACATCCATTCAATCTTCCCTTTTATGCATAAATTTTCCCTAGAAACCCTAGTGATTTCCCTAGCCATCAACGAAAGAGAAAAAGGAGAGAAACCTTAATTGAATTTATGGATGATGAACACACTAACGATTAGTGCCTTATCCTACTAGGGTTTAATGGAGTCTTTAGGGTAAAATTTTAAGGGAAGGACCTTGATGGAGAAAAGCGGGTTGCCTGCGGCATCCATTTTTAAAACACTAACTATTATTCTTGTGAGGGCATAAATTAAATATAGGTTTTGCACATTAAGAGTTTCCTAAAGGCCTTATAAAGAACAATTTTACATGCAATACTGAAGCAAGATTTCAGCAATAATTAAGCATTTGGTCATGGCATAATAGAAACCCTACTTTAAACGTTCAACAAGCAAAATATTAATGATAAGACAATAAACATACAAGATTCTCCACAAAAGGAACTTCTTTCAATCTTAAAACAATGTCTCCATGCAAAAATCACATTCACGAGGTCAAACTAATAAAGAGCACATCTTGCCCATAGTATTGAAAAAGACCAGCTCACACTCTCTTAGAGAGAAAAAGAATTTAATGTGTGACAAAAGAGGGAAGTCTCTATTTATATGAGACCTATCCCACCCATTTCTGCAATAATACAACTAAAGAAGCCCTAATAAGTGTTCCACAAGATAAAGGTTACAAGCCAAACTCATACTCAAAAGCATAACAAAGATGCCAAAAATGCCCACACATATGGGAGAAAAACCTCCTCAAGCATGGCGTCACCCTCCAAATGAGCTCCAAATACCACAAGCAAGTGTTATGTGGGATAGTGTATGCTCCATACTCCAAGATGTAGCTCCTAGATTGTGGGCATGGCCTCAAAGTGCCCCCACACCAACACAAATATCCATGGTGCCAAATGTCACCCTCCAAATGGCACAAGGGGTGACATGGCACTCTCTCACTCAAGTGTTGGGGCTCAAAAGCGATGTGCAAGCCCTCCCTTGTCATCACAAGGATGACCATAATCCGGGTTCTAGAATAAGCAATGCCCATCAAATAGTGTCAAGGCCACCCTAGAAGCATCTTGGGTCCATTAAGCACATCATCAATATCTGCAGCACCAAGCTTCATGGGCTCAGCATTTCAACAACGGGGGGTACCTCGGAATGTCAAGCATCATGTGGGGTCATCAAGTAGCCCAACATTCTACTCTGGATAGGCAACGCTGCATCAACAAGGTCATACTCCCTCTCTAGAATGGATAAAATGGCCTTTACAATGTGTAAGTCCTTACAATCTCCTAGGCTGAAAAGGAAATCGACAAGGGTAACCTCAAACCACTTCAGCTCAATAGCTAGCCCTGCTGAGCATGAGAGGGATCTCTCTAAGTCTCTTATTAATGATATGACTTTGAAGCAAATGAATTTTAGACTAGATATAAGTATTTGTTTGTTTGTTTGTGAAAAAATTGGTTTTTTAAGTATTTGTTGAACTTAGGGTTTGGAGCCACAAGTAGGTCTAGGTTGTGGGAATGCAAGAGCAAACATAAGAAGGAGCTAGATGTCAGAAGCCATGGTGTAATTTGAGTATTTGTCAGTGTAGCATAGAGGATATAGAGTGGAAGAAACTAATGAGCATAAATAAACATGATTTCATTAGATTAGGAAGACAAAACACATAACTATGACAACCAAATAACGGAGCTTGAAAAACAAGAATTCCGAGTATTTTATCACAAGGCATTCATAGATAGAAGAGATATAATGTAGATAAGGAAGTTTAGACCATGAGAAAACAAAAAGAATGAAGTACAAGCACCATGAACTCACTGGGCTAGAGTTCCTTGAAAATCGCTGCAACCTGTGTCTGTATTAGCTGAAAGATGATTACAATGCAAGCCTCCTTCACAAAAAGTTCAACCCTCTTCTCCTAAAGTGAAATAGTACTTATAGACTCTCCTAGACCACTTTCCCACCTTCAAGAGTCGAATTCCTTGGTGGAGGAACTAACTCCAAGATTCTCTCAACCAACAGGTGAGAGTGTGAAGGTGCAACTCAAACACCTCATGAAGAGTTTGATTAGGAGTTTGCTTCTTTTATGAGGCCTAATAAACATCAAAAACAACCTATGATAATGATATACATTTATTCATGCCTACATCACCTAGCCTCGTAACTAGTGCCATTACATAGAGAATCTTGACTTTGACCAAGTCAGACTAGAAAATAGAACTTTTACACATTGAAATTTTACAATTAAAAACACAGAAAGTTCATAAGCGCAACGCCAACTTTGAGCTGATTTTCAAGTGCCTTCCGGGGGTCAAAATGCAAATCTGAGAGAACGATCAACTAGCCCTTCAAGTCTAGTTTCTAGAACATTTTGAATTTCTAAATTTGGAGCACAAGAAAACCTTCAAAAATCCATTCTCCCAAGGTCACTTCAGAAGCACAGCACCTGTCAAAAAATAGTCTAGAATGCTAGTTTTTTGCCACTATTTTGCCTTTTTCTCCCAAACTAAGCCACCTCTGCAAAATATGGGCAAATAGGTTTTTAGCAGTGTAGATAATATCGACGAAATATCGCCGACTAGCTTAAATATCGCGATATTTTCGGCGAGCCGAAATATCACCGAGAAAATATCGTGATATTTCCGAAATATCAGCAATATTTCGGCAAAATATTTCCGCGGCTACAAAAAGGAAAAATTGGTTTTTTTTCTTCATTTCTGTTTCTGAGTGTTGGAGAAGGAAGGGAAAGAGTTTTGTGGTGCTTGTCAAGGAGGGTTTGAAGATCAAACAACAATTATTACCACCAATTAAGATTTTTTTGTGGATCAAAGATTGAAGAATAGTGAGACAAACTTCATTTCTTCCATTCACAGGTATGTTCTTAAAAACCCCTATGTTAATGATTTTTTCATAAATTAGGGTTATGCTTGCTTGCCTCTTTGCCTACCAACATTTTGTTTCTTTGTTTTTTTCCATTTGCTATGATTTTCATGCCCATGAACCAATGCAAGGGTTTTCTCCATATTTGGACAGCAAGCTTCATTTTTTTTTCAACTTTCTTATGCACCCTCTTATTGCCATTTTTCATTCACATTGCAAAATGC
>APFE030474273.1:120088-152930 GCA_000404065.3 Pinus taeda
GGACAGCAAGCTTCATTTTTTTTTCAACTTTCTTATGCACCCTCTTATTGCCATTTTTCATTCACATTGCAAAATGCAAATAATGTAGTAATTTTTTTTGAATGACGTGGTTATTACTTATTATTTTTTCATTTTGTGTTGGGGGGTTTAATGCCAATTTTTTGTTTTTTTTGTGCCCTAGGTTTGAATTAGTTCACTACAAATGTCAAATATGCCAAAAGCCTTGGACCCATTTTGAGAGTATGGGGAGGCTGTTGATGGGGCAAATCAGGCATATATATCATGCAACTTGTGTGGGACCAAGATGTCAGCAGGCGCTACACGATTGAAATACCATCTGGCTAGACTCTCTGCATATGATGCAGATGTAATGCCTTGTATGGTTTCTAGTGCAGAGGTTATACAAAAAGCTGGTGAAGCAATTGCTGAACAAGACAGAAAGAAAGCTGCTAGGGAGAGGCCAGTGGTCTCAGATAGATAGCTGCTAGTTTTATTTGTTTTGCAACTTTTGCTACATATAAGTTTATAACTCATGGTGATGAAATACTTTTAAATTTTTATATATGTGATGTTATTTTGTTTGAGTCCTTGATTGGACAATTATCACTATCAAGGATCAGCAAGATATGTGATGTTATTTTGTTTGAGTCCTTGATTGGACAATTATCAGGGATCAGCAGGATTCGGCATCGCCTTTGAAGTTTGATGTATCATTTCTATTTGACATCATATATATCAATGCCTTCTTCATATTTATGTGCCAATGTGTTTAATTAATGTTGTTATTGCTTTATATGTTTAGAAATCTAAAAAAAAAATGAATATATTATGCATTTTTTATGCTTACCGATATTTGCCGATATTTTGCCGATATTTTCGCCGATATTGCCGATAAGATATTTTCTGGACCCTCGCCGATATTTTCCCGATACCGATATTATCAACACTGGTTTTTAGAGGATGCCAAGACCTTTCTAAAAATATAAATCTTTTCTCAAATGGATGCCTGAGGAAAAAGCGCAGCGCCAAGGCGTTGCGCTTCTGGAAAGGCCAAATTTCTGAATTTAGACCAAAATTTGCCCAAAAACTCAAAATGCTCAGAATTAGCTCAAAATTAGAGGGAAGGTGTAAAAATGAGTTTGTTATAGCTTCATGGATGCTTCAACATCTCCAAGTTTCCCTCATCCTTTTGATCTTTTTTGGTCTCCTTGAGCTTGTTTATGAGTTGTTTCACTTTGACATTGGCGATCATGTTTTGAGCTTGATAGTGATGCGTCATGTGTCGGAGCATTTGATTATCTCTGTTTGCCTTCTCCAGGAGCTTCTCCAAGTGTTCATTCACCCTATTGAGCCAATATTCTTTGTCTTGATGTACCTCTAGGGCAATGCTCTATTCTAGGTCAAGGTCTTCATTGAGCAATATTTGTTTTTGTTCCTCTTGCAAAGCTTCCTTGAGACCTCTGGTTCTTGGTCTTTTCCTCTTTCCCATACCTTTTGATCCTTCAGGCTCGCGTGATTCTATGATCTCCTTACCTTTTCCAACCTGCTGCAATAACTTGGCTTTTTCCTTTTCTAAGATCAACTCTTTTGCTTTGAGTTGACTGTTTTCTTGTTCAAGGAATGATATAATGAACTTTGCTCTTTCCATATTTATTTCCAACTCCTTGATTTGGTAGTCCTTGTCCCTGATAGTCTGCTTCATGATTGAAGTCTCATCTTCCTCTTCTAAATCAATAATCTCTAATTCATGCTCAACTGTCTCCTTACCCTTTGTTGTTGATTCCTGCTTTATCGATGAATAAGGCTTGGCCCCTTTCTCTTTGTGAGAAGAAAATGCAAGCCAATGTCGTTTCTTATACACTTTGGTCACCTCTGATTTGGACAGCTAAGTCTTCTCCACTGATTTTCTAGAGGACCCCACCTCCATTTGAATGAAAAATAAACTGCAAGGTACAAATGAAAATGAAGTGATAGGAAGGTGGATTTTGACAAAATGATAGAGGAGGTTTGAAAAAGGTGGATATGAACTTTGGAAGCTGATGAAAATGAGTGAAGAAACAGTGGAAGAGTGATCTACTTGCAGGTGGAGACAAGATGGTTTATGATGAAATTTGCCAAAAAACCTCTAGGAATGAGCTAGGGTTTTGCTTTTTGAGTGTTTAAACTTTGTTTTGAGGTGAATTGAATGGTTAAAATGGTTTATTAAACATGTATGCAGGTGTAGGAAACCATTTTACATGTTTTAGAAACCAAAAATAAAGATGGCCATTTTCACCCTATCATTTCCCATGTGAGTTTCACTACAAACCCTAACTTGAAGAATCATTGACATGAGATGAATTTGGAAAAGCAAAAGAGGGATAATGATGGTGTACTTACTTGTCCCTTCGCTTAGAAGTCAATAAAATCAAGCTTGCAAGTGAAAATTTGAGATTTGGGAGAGTTTTGAAGGATTCCTGGGCACTCTGTCCTGGGCGCAGTGCAGCGTAGTTCACAGAAGTGCAGCGCCATCTTCCAAACCATTTTTGGAGGCCTTAAACTGCTCCAAATTGAGAGCGTGATAGCTCGTTGGAAAGCTCTTGAAGTCTGTTATACGATGGACACCTCAAGCATGTAATTTGGACACTCAATGAGGGAGAAAATTTGATTTTCCCAAGGTCACTCCAAAAACTCAGGGTTTCTCTGACAAAAGAGAACCTCCAACTCGCAGACCACTTTTGTATAACTTTCACTAACCCAAATCATGATCTGAAGGTACTATTGGAAAGCTTAGGATGTCTGCTACACAATAGAGTCCTTAAGAACTACCAACACCTGCTCCAAACCCCTGAAAAACTATCTTGAAGTCAAGCTGTCTAGAAGTGCATTAACTCTCCCATAGCAAGTGTATTTTGGGAATTTCTTTCAAATCATAACACCTATGCATATACTGAAGGAGGTTTTTGTTCCTTGGACTATAATGGACAAAAACCTCTTTCACTTTTGTAAAATTATTCTCCATTTTGTCATAAACATATTTTGAAGCAAACACGTCCCTATGAGAAATGATGAGGCGAGGTAGTGTACTGCAAGATTGTCTTATTTGAAATTAAATATTACTCTTACCTTTATTTTTCTTTCCCTAAGCTGCTAACTCCCTTTACCAAATTAATCACATGATGGACATACTTTTGGCAACATATGGTATCGTGATGACACATGAAGTGAAACCCTAGACCATAACCTAAAATGAGGAATTTAACCATTTCATGACCCAAGACATTTAAATGAAGATATGATACCTTTAAGAAGACAATGAACATGATGAGTGATGAAGACCATGCATAAGTGAAGGGAGCAACAGTCACCTAGACACGATAACCAGTGACCAAACTTTTATTCGAAGATTCACTGAAATGACAAAAATTTGACTTGACACCCTAACAACATCTTGTAAGAGCATATTTGATCATTGGTGACAGGCTGAACTGACTGACACTAACATAATGTTGCTGAGAAAGTAGGGCAATGATTTCAAGAGGCCTCGACAATTGTCATGAAAAAACGTGACAAAACCCTCTCAAGATCAAGTGAAAATCAACAATCATTAAGTACAATAACCATGGATGCATCATAATGGACCATACCTAATGCTGAAAGCACAATAATACTCTACACAAAGATTGCCTTCGAATATCTAACTAGATTAGGTCTCGTAAACAACATGGATAACCCTCTTAGATGTTTCGAGCCCCATGGGGAAGTGACAAGTCCTAAGTTAGCCCATCAATCCATAGGTGGGTGGGTGTGTGAAACGGTGGCAACTGAGTGGTAATGACTTCAAGGTAGAGTGCCATAGCCAAGTGACCAAGTTATGGTGGTCCATCATCCTAAGTGTATAGATATAAGAAGGGGGAAATCATGGAGGCATGAGTTACCCCTTTCCTCAGCCATCCTTTTCCACCCCTCTGGTGTGACTTTTACTTATTCATGATTAGCTTTGATTTAGGTGCATAGCTCAAGAGACCAAGCTTGCTTTTTGAGATTTAGCATTTAATACCCCTAAATGATGAGTCAGTTAATCACTCATCAAGGTTGCGACAGTACAATACTCATTTTTATAGATGGAGCATCATGTGCTCAAGAACTGGGTGATGGCTTTTTCCCGCGTGCTAATCAAATGTCCTAACCATCTTTTGCATTTTATCTTTTTCTTTCATTGTTTTTTTCATATGCATTTCTTTCTTTTAGTTGCATCAACCTCTAAGGGAAAAATTTCCTGCCTAGACTTAACGATGAGGATGAAAGTTGCAAATCCCCATGACCTATGACTACCAACCAAAAGAATGGAGATTAAATAATGGGAAATATGGAAAGTGATAAGTATGGAGTATCATGGAGATGTTACTTCAATCAAAGCCTCTCCAGTAGTGCTTTCTAAAACCCTAAGGCCTTAAAGGAGGTCCCACTGGACTAGAGTCAAAGAATAACCTCCTAAGTGAAGTGAAGGGACAAGAATACAATCAAGATCGATCAAACATCCAGTTCATACCTAGATCCATATTAGTATGCCCAAAACATTAAGTGAAAGCACATAATGACAAAATGGTTAAAGTACATGCCAGTGGATGACCCACCTTCCTTCAAGAAAGAATGATGGATGGGATAGCGAAACCTGACCAAAGTGAAAAATGGTGGATCCTGGCATCATGTTCGATGCTAATCATATAGGATTGTTGGTTGGTTGGCTATCCAAGGACGAGAAAAGTTTTCTCATACAGGTTACCTACCTTTTGGTGGGTAACATGGCCAATGGCCCACAAATGTCACTATGAACAATTGCAAGACGCTGAGATGTTTGCCTCATTTTATCTTTAAAAAAACAATCTTGATGTTGTTCCCCCAACATATACCTTCACAGACACCACTAGGTAGCTCAATCTACAAAAGGCCATCAACCATTTGGCAATGACTCACACGTCACAAGGAACCAAAGTTTGTATGTCCCACATGTTGACGCCATAATATACTAGCATTATCAATTTTGATTACAATGGGAATAAATTCTTTAAGTTTTGAGGAAGGAGTATTCCCCAACTTGTAATATGACTGCATTCATCACAATAACATGTTGACCTTTCAACCTGCACTTCAAAAATTATCCAAGTCCAAAAGCAAATGCAAGTAAACTATAAAAGACAACCCAAGGACACCACCCACTATGACCTCAGTGACAGTCCACTCTTTAGGTTATTGTTTTTCTAATCAAAGGAGGAAACCATAGAATAAGATCATAAACCTGTCCTCCAAATGCATATCTGCAAACCTGATTTATAGAATGTAATGTTTTTAGATTTTTAGAAGTTAATATGGTGGATTCAAGCAAGATCAATGTCTTAGCTTATGGCAGTTGAGTCTAGGAAATCATTGGTACTTAAAACACATGCAGGACGTGATAAAACCCCGTAGCAACAAATATTATCAGTCATAACAGATCTGGTATATTAATAACAGTCCAGTGAGGCATACCCAAGAAGTATAATGACACAGCCATTAACTTATTACAACCATATATCTGTTAAATATGAAATATGACTGAAGAAACAGATATATTTATTGCATATACAGCTCCTTAATGCATCACAAAATAGGTTTGACAAGAAAAGATAGAAGAGGGCTGCTGAAACCACCCTTCAAGGCCTCTTTTAGACAATAAACAGCCTATATATCAGTAATAGAACAGTCCTCTTTCTAAGAGATATGATAGCAAATAAGTATTACAGTAACCTCATGTAAATACCAGCTCCAGCAGAATGAAAGAAGATAACAGCCATTGCTCTTGCTTCTGAAGTGTGCCAGGAGTGTCCATATCGACCATCCTAGTGCAATATGCTCCAAATCAATGTTGCAAACATCGGCATCGGGATAAAATTGACAAGAGTAAGGAAAACCAAAAAATCATAAAAATTGAGAAAATATTGGTAAAAATTGGCAAACATTGGCTAGGCCAAAAAAACACAATTTCGCGATAAAATCAAAATGTTTGCAACACTGCTCCAAATATGTGCAACAAGTCTCGAACAATGTATTCTTGCCCCAAATTCATTCTCAGAGGTGATTGTGAAACACACTTCCAAATATGTAGCAAACCCATCAAAAGACATGGCCACCATCTTCAAGGACAGCACCAACCTCCAACTCGCTGCGATGAGATGAAGAGTAGCAATAAGAACACCAAGAGTCTCCTCAAAAGGAAATTCTCTTACAATGTCACATGTCAACGCAACCACTTTAAAACCCTCATATTTGTCTTCTATTACCCATCAATCTAAACAAAATCCCTTTGTTGGTTGTGGGTGATGCAGTAAGTAGTAATAAGATTGGGCCCAACTCGTAGAACATGTAACTCCTCTAAACTTGCAATCACCATATCTTGAAACTAGTATGTTTAAGTTATCACCAATAATCACTTTCTCACCTTTGTGTTGATTATCAATAATCAAAGAGGGAACTTTGTTGCTTGGTCATATGAAGTCCAAAGTCAACAATCCATTCATGTTAAGTCAAGGAGGACCAATATCCAAAGTGCAAAGCCAAATGTGCACTATAAGATGAGTCTGGAAAGTTCAACAACACCTTCATAGAATCATAGACCCAAGAGAACATAAGAAAAAAAAAACCTCATAAAAGAGGTGTTGACCTTGAAAGAGGGCATAAACCCTAGGAAACCCTAAAAAGGAGGCATTGTCCATGAAGAGTTTTAAACTATTAAGGAAAACCCTAGAAAATGAGTGATCCAAGAAACCCTAGTTTTGCAATCACAAAGTAATTTTGAAAATGCCACTAGCCAAAATTCTTTGGATCAACAGTTGAATTGAGTAATGTTCACACCTAAACTAATATCATGTTGAGATTCACAAGTAATAGCAAGAAAATTGAACAAAACTAAAACAAATTCTCCAAAAATAACCAAGACCAAGTGCACAACTCTTATTAAGTAACATGACACACTAAAGTAGACCTGTTGACCACTCTATGTCAACGACCCCATAACAGTACACCCATTTTTTTGCAAAAGGGATCTATCGTGTTCAAGTGTTCGCATCAGTCAGCAGTTTGTTAAAGATGTAAACCCATTTTGCATGGTTATAATGTAAATGACCTTAGTAAGACCATCATGTATGTAACAACCTAGGTAAGCATAGTATTTTGGTGACGATTTTTATCCTAAGAGGTTTTTAGTCTCACTGATTCATCTATGTATCTAGATAAATGATCGGCAGAGTTTTTCCCTCCAACCTCACCCCAAAGCTAGGGTTGATTTTGTCGTCAAGATATTAAGTGAGTCCTAGTGTATTTTATCGAGTTCTTGTAAAAGTAATTTGGAAATAATCCTAGCTAATTGGCTAGATTATTTTATTAGAAATTACTTGATCTTCTGGATCATATTTTGAGTCGCAAAATTGGGTAGATATTTGAGGGTCTAAAATGTAAAATCTTCATGTAAAAAATATTTAGTGCATAGTTCCTCATAATTAGACACAATGGCTAAATATTAGAAGGTTGGAAAAATTATTAATCCCTTCATAAGTCAATTCATTAAATTTTCTGGCAAAATCAAATTAAATTCTTAAACCAAAAATTTAATTAATTTTGTGTCCTAGATAAAATTAAATTCTCCAACCAACTCTCGACATATATTTTCTAAAGAACCTACATCATACTAACTTCAAGATTTATCTAAAGATTAATTTTTTTAATCATGAAGTTTTTGGGCTAATATCTCCAAAAAAAACCAAAATATTTTAAATATTCTATGGAAAAATTGATAGATCTAAATAGAAAGAGCCTTAGATCTATAGATCTAGGAGCGGAGTTGGACTCATACTTCTCAACAGTGTTGAAAATATCAATATCGGCAAAATATCAACAAGAGTCCAGAAAACATCTTATCGGCAATATCAGCGAAAATATCAGCAAATATCAGCAAGCATAAAAAATGCATAATAATGTATTTTTTCAGGTTTTTAAACATATAAAGCAATAACAACATGAACTAAACACATTGGCACATAAATATGAAGAAGACACTGATATATATGATGTCAAATAGAAATGATACATCAAACTTCAAAGGCGATACCAAATCCTATTGATCCCTAATAATTGTCCAATCAAGGACTCAAACAAAATAACATCACATATCCCGCTAATCCCTAATAATTGTCGAACAAGGACTTAAACAAAATAACATCATATATATAAAAGTATTTCATCATCATAAGTTTTAAACTTATATGTAGAAAAACAAATAAAACTAACAGCTATCTATCTAAGACCAGTGGCCTCTCCCTAGCAACTATCTTCTTGTCTTGTTTAGCGATTGCTTCAAGAGCTTTTTGTATAACCTCCGCACTAGAAACCATACAAGGCATTACAACTGCATCATGTGCAGGGACTCTAGCCAGGTGGTATTTCAATCACGTAACCCCTTCTAACATCTTGGTCACACAATTTGCATGATATATATGCCCGATTTGCCCCACCAACAGGCTCCCCATACTCCCAAAATGGGTCCAAGGCTTTTAGCATATTTGACATTTGTAGTGAACTAATTCAAACCTAGGGCACAAAAAAAAAACAAAACAAAAAATTGGCATTAAAACCCCCAACACAAAAAAATAATAAGTAATAACCACCTCATTTAAAAAATTAAAGAATTAAAAAATTACTACATTATTTGCATTTTGCAATGTGAATGAAAAATGGCAATAAGAGGGTGCATAGGAAACTTGAAAAGAAAATGAAGCTTGTTGTCCAAATATAGAGAAAACCCTTGCATTGGCTCATGGGCATGAAAATCATAGCAAATGGAAAAAAAACAAAGAAACAAAATGTTGGTAGGCAAAGAGGCAAGCAAGCATAACCCTAAATCTATGAAAAAATCATTAACATAGGGGTTTTTAAGAACATACCTGTTAATGGAAGAAATGAAGTTTATCTCACTATTCTTCAATCTTTGATCCACAAAAAAATATTAGTTGGTGGTGATAGTCGTTGTTTGATCCTCAATCACTCCTTGACAACCACCACAAAACTCTTCCCCTTCCTTCTCCAACACTCAGAAACAAAAATGAAGAAAAAAAGACGAATTTCCCTTTTTCTAGCCGCAGCATAGCTTGCCCGGCGATATTTTCTATCGTCTCGCGATATTTTGCCGAGATACCGGCAATATCTTGGAAATATCGCGATATTTTCGGGAACCAAAATATCGCGATATTTTCTCGATGATATTTTCAATTATCAGCAATATCTCGCCGATATTATCATCACTGCTTCTCAGATCTTATAGATCTGTAAATTATTTGTATACATCTGTGATTTACTTGTGTAGATCTGAAGTTTTGTAACATAATTTTGAATTCTAACACTTGGGCTTTTTGGGATTTTTTATATTTTGTACACATTGGATTTTGGGTATTTTGTTTTCTATTTGTGCAAGAATAGATCTGAGAAATCAGCCAAGGAAATCTTCAAATCTGAGCCAGATCTAAACCTTGGAGGGTAAGATCTGGGCTCAAAAATTGTTTGCAGGAATAGATCTGAGAAATCAGCCAAGGAAATCTTTAGATCTGATATTTTTCAAGGAGATCTGGAGGTTTTGAGACAAACCTAGGCCATGGAGAGCAGGATTTTGTCCCAAATATTGTTTGCAAGACCAAAAATTGAATTTTGTCCATTTAAAGGAATAAGATTGGGGTTTGAAAATTTTGTGAACTATTGGGCAAATTTTTTTTAAGGCCCCAGAGGCCTAACGCTGCCTTTTCTCCTCAGATCTACCTCCTCCAAAGATGAATGCAAGCCCATTTTTGGCCTTTTTTTCCTTGTTGTCTAGACTTGAACAAAATCTTGATCATTGTGGGGATAGAATTTGATTTTTCTGAGTGATACATCCTCAGATTTTATAGAGATATTTGGGTTGTTCATCACTGAAGATTCTGGCAAAGACTTCTAGGCCTTGCGCCTCAGGTTTCGTTTCTTAACCCTTATCCATTCACTGCCTAATTAATTAAGCTAATCACATCTAAAGCAGTGACATTAAGCTCATATTTCACTTGGACATTTAATTAATTAATCTTATCACAATTTTTTACTATCATAAGAATTTTCAGAGGGTTTATATATCTAAATTGCAGTAGGCATTATCTTTTGTTGTCATAAGTTTACTTACTGCGCTTATAAACTCTGATTTAAATTTTTAACTGCGGTCATAAAAATTTAATCTCTGATGTCTGAACTTAGCAGTGATATAATTGTAATTTATGGGTTTGCTAAAGGCATTGGGTAGAGAGGTATTTCACTCTTTGCCGTCATAAATTTATTTGCTGCACTCACAAGCTTTTAATTTCACTGTTGGTCTAATTAATTCACCACTGTTGCAACATTTACTTGCTGCCTTAATTGACTTCATATAAAGGGCTACATTTAAATGGTATAGGATTGTTCTGAGCATTATTGTCAATACTGCTGTCATACATTTGCTATAATTACTCATAAAATTTGAGCATTCTCTGATTGATATAACTTGCAAATTTTAGGTGACTGTCTTATTGTTTGGAAAGGTATCATATGGTCCGATCTTAGCATAAGAATGCTATCATAAAAATTTCTGAGTTCATTTAACATTTACCTATTGCTTTCTCACTGATTTATTTTGCAGCATCTAATTGTTTAATAGCAGTAGTAAAATCTCAGGCTAAGTACCTTAAAAATTCCTAACAAGTCACCTAATAAACTTATGAGTTATTTGCAGAAGCAAGTAATTTCTGTTTGGCTCTCTTTATGAAAGTTTAATGACTGTCATAATGTTTTCTAAGGTCTGATCATAATTGGCAGTGGCATCACAAAAGGTCTTAGGCTCATCGAGAATTGGTTTCCCCTTGCATATGGTTCACTGTTGGTTGGCAAGGAGATTGGTTTTGAGCTGACCTCTAGTTTCTCATTTGTTGCTTCATTGATCTCATATGTTGCATTCTGAAAGTATTCTCAATAAATGAATTACAAGTAAATTTGACAATTTGGTTCATTGTTTTCACAAGAAATCTACTATTGTTTTCACAATTAGCTTGCTATTATTTGTTTCATGGTTGCATATGCTCAGCATTGGTTTCCAACTGTTTCAAGAATAACATATTTGTCGTGGGAAGTTAATCACTCTTTACAGCACATAAGCTTGAGTATTGGTAGCATCTAAGTCTCTCTGGGAATATTGATTTAGCATCTTGTCAATTCATCTAAGTCACACTGCTTCTCTTTCAGATTGGCATTGAAAACTTAATAAACAAAGTGCTTTCATATCATTTGGAAAATCGATAAATCTACTTTGGTATTTGAGCTTCTAATTACTTTAATCTAATTGAATACTATTGGCATGAAGTATTTTGAAAGCCTCTAACTAAAGTCAGAGTGTTGATAATTTTGCATTAATAATCATTGAATAATTGCATATTGTGGGGATCTACTTGGCACTTGGTACCTTGGCAATTTTCTTGTGGTGAAGTTTGTGATCTCATTAATAAGTAATTGTCGTCATAATCAAATACTAATCAACATTAAGTACTTGAAATTATTAAGCAATCTCGCTTCATTAATCACTGATCTTCTAATTCCACCTTGCATTTGCATATTAAGTTAGCCTTGCATAATTAAAATTTACTTCCAAGCATAAGTTTGGTCGATAGAAAGATAGTTACCCATCCATCTTTGCTTGAGAAGCTTGGTTTTAATAGTATTTAAAACAGTGACCTTGTAGTCGTCAAAGCCACAACTCTCTGCAGCGTCAGAGGCACCGAGTATGTTAGATTTTCAAGGGAGGTGTCGTTAATCACACCTTAGTGTGTTTCACCTTATCTTCTCTCTGCCACTTACTATGAAATCAAGCTCAATATAGAAAGGATCGAAGGGTTAAAACTTAAATAGGCATTTAACTAAAATTAACCAAGATTCTTGCATCTCACATTAATTTTAGAATCTACATTTCATATAAGATAGTTATTCATCCAAGAAGTAGTTGCTCATCAATTACTTGGTCCTAAACTCTCTAGCAAGATAGTTGACTCCATAATGCACTGGTATCAATTGTTTAAATCTAATCAAATCATAAAGTCTTGCTAAATCTAAAACAAGTATTTTGTTGCCTGATTGTATCTCCCGAACTAGTTGGTTCCCAACTAGTTCTCCTTCATTCCATTTCCGTAGGGTTTACGCCCCTTAGCTTGTTGTTGGGAGACAGCTTAAACAGAGAGATTGGGGATCAAGGTGACAACCCCCGATCTAAGTCGTTGTCGCAATGCCTAGACATTTTGTGCGATAACGAGACCTACATGTCACATGTCCACAGGTTGAACATCTCCGCACACATGGCATTCGTCCTTCATGTGTCCAACACCCTACCCTAACGTGTTTAGACATGTCAAAGGACTAGAGCACTAAAAGAAATCAAAAAATTTTACAAAATTCAGAAAACATATCCTAACATGTCAATAGATGTGTTCCCATGTATGTGTGATGTTCTATTTTTTAAACATTCAAAAAAATTGCATCTTTATGTCTATATTTTATTTTTTGTAATTATAATTTTTAATATGTGTGTGTGTGGGCCTTGGCTATCCATATGTATGTACGAATTTATGTATGTGTGTATTTTATGGAGACACACACATACATATTACATATATTATAAAATACAATTACAGAATATATATGTGTGTGTGTGTGTGTGTGTGAGAAAGATAGTTTTGGGGGTCTAAGTGCAAATGTTGAACATTGAAATCCCTGTGTCCACATGTCTAACTTTCATGTGATCTAGGCTAGGATTCTAAAAACGCTACCCCCGACTCCCAGAAACTTCGTTCAGCGTTTCGAATACGGAAATGCATACGAAATGGCTTGCAAACGACATGGAAACGTTTCCGCCATGTTTCACTTATTCGGAAACGGCCAGCGTGAGGTCGGAAACATTTCAAAGGAGTTTCACGAAAATTTGATCTGTTTCCAGAAAATATGGATACGTTTCCAAGTTTATAGGTTTCCAATGTTCTAAGCATTTTATTGCAAGAAAAAATTTCGGGTTTCTTTGTCCAAAGCATGTAAATCCAGTTGAATTCTTTGCAGACCTTATATCCACTGATTACAGCTCATCTAAAAGTGAACATTTATATTGAAAAAGGATTGATGACATGATAAAGGTATTTGCCAACAACTTTTCAACAATGCGAGATCCAAAGGATGGAAACCTGGTATTTGGAAAGGAAACTCATAAGGTATCTATGAAATCAAGAAGGCAATTTGTTATTTGCAAAGTTGTTCGGCGGAAGCAGTTTCTTTGCATTAGGTTAAATTTCTCAGCATTTCTTTACTAGTATCATACTTCACAATACTTAATTGCTTAAATTGTGGCATCTTGATTCTTGGCCATATGATTATAGGTTGTGAATAAATAAATCTAGCTTACTTCTTTCTATGAATTTCAAAGCATCTCTTGCTGTTGCCACTGGAATACAGTCCAATTTATAATGTGTAGATGTTGTTATTTACAATGATTAAACTTATATTATATTCGGTCATACTCAACAATATTTCTATATCATGACTCCTTTAGAGTCTAGACCAAGATATTATGCAACATACTATTTACAAAGTCAAATTCACTATGTTGCCTATATGTTAGTTCTATCAAATTCATTAGAAAATATATCATTTCATGAAGTATGATGTGACTCTGAAAAAAATTCTCATATTCCTTTAAACTGTGAGTGGGTATTGATATTTTAATCAAAGGTGCCAACTTGAATGTTATAATAATCATTGATGATGATGATGACAATGTTTATATTGAATTGATGATGATGATTTGTTTATGTTGAATTCATGATGATGATTACGTATTTTTAAATATAGAATTTAGATTCTAAAAACTAAAAGATGAATGATATAATATGAAATTTTGACTTTATTATATATATATATATAATTATATATATATATATATATTATATATATTATATATATATATATATCCTTGTTGTATCGTATCTAGATTTTTTGAAAATTTGTCGTATCCATTTTAAACCCGTACCAGTATTTGTTCTCGTATTTGTTTCAATGCAACTTAGGATCTAGGCACTAAAGAGAGAAAACACAAGTGCACTAGAGAGAGAAAATATAACCAAGCACAAGAGAGTGCATTAAAGAGAAAAGAACTCAAGCACAAGTGCAACACTTACAGTGTTCATAGGGTAATCACTCTATGAATGAGTGGATCACTTTTGACTGTATAATACAAAGGAGAGTTGGTGTATATTTACACAACTCAATGAGTAGGGTGCTTTCCCCCAAGACAAGTCATGGGCCTACATCTACAAGTTGGCCTTAGCATCGTCATACACCTAAATAATCAATAAATACTCAAAAGTCTATTCTCATTGATAGACAATGTGCTTGCACCATGCCTTATCCCAAAAAATATATCATGATCTATGATATTCTAATCCATATTCAATTGCAATGGTTTAGCCACCTTTGTTAATTAAAATATTTTGTAACTCCAATAAAACTTCAAAATATCATCGATGCAATGAAGGATATTTGAATCCTTAATGGCTTCCAAATTTGATCAAAACATCTCACATGCCATGAACATGATGCTACAAAGCAACATCAAACCCGTTATACTACTCAAACAAGGAAAGTTTATGCTTAAGAAGGCTTTCAAACCACATTACAACCCTTTTAACAACTAAAATGTCATTAAATGTGAAAAAGAATTAATATTGACACACCAAGTGTTGAATGGTGCAATGCTCACATGTAGTTATAGCATACCCTTATTAATCATTAGTATATGTGGCTAAGGGCAACTTATAATGTTTTATCATAATATTAGGCTTTTGTTAAGGTTGGCCTAATCAACTTGTTATATAGGCCCATAACCCCTCTTAAGAAAGGTGCCCTACCTCTTGAGTTGTGTATAAAACTATAAATACACAATCAAAAGTCATTTGCCATCTCATCTTGTGATTTACCATGATCATAGTTTAGTCTACAAGAATTACTCGTTATCAAAGTGAATTTTTCCTAAGGACACAACTTTGGCATATTCTACCGTTCATGGGTTAATTCATCTCTTACGCTTAGTGATTCTTTCTCTAGAGCACCTATGATCAGCATTAGTGCTTCTCTTTCAGAGTTACAATGGCTATTATTGTATATTTCTCTTTCCCCTACACTTGTGCCAAGGCATTTGTTTTCTCTAAGGGGTGTGTTGCTCTAGTGTTGTTATTTTCTCCATTTATTTCAAGTTTTAGGGTTTGTTGGTGGTTCCATTCGAACTCTCTCTCTCGTTTTTTAACATCATAAAGCAAATGTGAACCTACCTTACACTCTTCACTGTTGGTTAAGATTTCTTCCTAGCTGTTATTTTACAGTGCTCAAAAATTTATAAATGAACATTGTGCCCAACTTATAGAGTATTGGGACTTTTTTATGGTGTTATTATCTATTGGAGAAAGGCATCCCATTTAGGGTTGGCTTTCTCATGTTTCATGCGCTTTCTTGGAGATGATGTCCATAGCTTTGAGCGCCCAACACTAGAGCTTACCTACTAATCTATTTTTCAGCCTTTTATTCTTGAGTTGATCCATGTTATTGTCTAGTATGATCACTTCTTTCTTGTGATTGTTGTTAATTTACCACAAAATTCTGCAACTACTTAGATGAATAGCTAAAAATTGAAATCTAGTTTACTTTCATCAAGATACAGAATTTCTTGACAACTTAGAAGTAGCGGAGTAAAAGCACAGATAAAAACACATAACACAAATTTATACACTTATTTTTCTCAAGAAACCCAACAGGGAAAAACTTTCCTTTTTTGTAGTATGTTATTGATTGAGCTTGAGCAATTGAATCTCTTACAAGGCAATTTGTCTCTCTAAGAACACACTTGTTTTTCTAAACTAGCTTAGACTCACCCTGCAAACCCTTGATCATTGTTCCTAATCCTTTGCGCACTTTCAAGCCCTATTTCCTTCCACACTAGTCCTATCTCCTTGCGCACAAAATCTCCTATTTCGTAGCGCACTAGAATCCTATTTTTGTGCGCACTTGGCCTCCTATTTTGTAGCGCAAATCTCCTCCTCAAACTCGTGTGATATTGCTCCTCAAGGTTACACACACCACAAGCAAAGATGATCTCATAAGACATGCAAATTATGTGCCTTTGTCGTCCTCTTTATATATTCGATCCATGCTAAATTGGGCTAGTTCAAATTTAGAACAAGTCGTTGATTGGCAAGTAAACTGAGAATGAACTCTTTCTCTCTCCAATCATCGCTAGAGTCATAACTCATCTTTCCTTCAATCAATCACTAAAGTCCCAACTCTTTCTAAAATGAACTTGTAACTGCCAATCAATCCTGTAGTCAAACTGAAGAAAGCTCCACGTAACTGATCCCCCAACACTACGCATGAACTAAAGTCTAACTCATGAATTTACATCATGCTAGGGGAAAGGCGACCTTCCACACTACATTTTCAACACTCTCTCTTAGCGAGGAAGTGATTATGTACAACTCCCAACTTATTTATGAAATAGACAAAACTACCACTTCCCAATGCCTTGGTCAAGATATTTGTTGTTTGCTCCTCTATTGGAACATAAGGTAGCTCCACTATCCCTTTCTGCACACAATCCCTAAGATGTTGATACCTGATCTCAATATGCTTGGAGCGATCCATGAACTTGGAGAAGGCCTCCTCCTTCCTCATGAAGAAGATCCATGTCTTCTAGAAATAATCATCTATGAAAGTAACATCACACCTGTGTTTCATAAGTGATGGAGAAGAGAAGGGCTCACATACATCTGAATGTACCAGATCCAAAATCCCTTTGGCTCTGTTATCTTAGCCTTGGAAAGATGACTTGGCATACTTGCCAAGTGTGCACCCCTTGCACACTCCATTCTTGTCAAGACTATCCTATGGTAGCCCTATGGCTATCTGCTGAAGGATCTTCAACGCCTCATGATGCAAGTGTCCCATGCGCCTATGCCAAAGTTCTCCATCTCTACTCTGCACACCTCCTTCCTTGTTGCTCAAGGTTGTGCATATTTCAACCTACAACTTATAGAGATTCTTCATCCTCACACCTATCTACTCACTGATCCAAAGGCTAGATGCTTGAGGTAAGCCTTACCTTTGTTGAAGATGACATCATAACCCTTGTCCTCTATAGTTACCATTGAAACAAGGTTTTTCTTCAAGCCTAGAACATAGAGAACATCTTTGATATGGAGAGAGCTCCCAAACTCCCTCTCAAAGCTAACAAGACCAACTCCCATAGTTGCGTACTTGACGTCATCTCCTAGCACAATATGAAATTGCATGTTCTTCTCCTCCAGCTCGCTGAAATACTCCTTGTTCCCATTCATATGGAAGGATGCTTTTGAATCAATATACCATATGTTATTGCCTATTGAGCTTTCCATGCAAGCTATTAATGAGAAATCTTTCTCGAACTGAGAAGAAAACCCATCTACCTTAGTCGTCACAACCACATGATCCTTACTGGACCCCTTGTTCATGTTAGGGCACTTAGTGGCATAGTGCCTGAACTCATGGCAATGGAAGCACTTGATCTTGCTCAGATCCTTCTTCTTCTCACCCTTCTGACTAGTCCCAGCCTTGCCTTTGCCCTTCTTGCGCTTGGCTCTACAATCTTTGTCTGTCAGGGCAAAGTTCTCCTTGTCCTCTACCGAAGCTTCTCTATCAGTTCTAGTGCCTCTCTAGATCTCTTCTTGAACGCAATCACTCCATAACCTTTCCCAATTGGGAATATTCTCTTTGTCGCTTACTACATCCTGGAAACTATACCAAGACTTTTGGAGTCCTAGAAGCGCAAGACTCACAAGGTATTTTTCTACTACTGTCTCACCCACACCACCTAGGTCATCCCGAACCTAAGTGAACTTTAAAAGATATGTGATGATGGGCTCTCCTTTGCTCATCCAGATACTTCTTACCTTCTCTTTGAAAGCATGCTTCCTGGCATCACTGGAACCTTGATACAAATCGAAGATGACTTTAAACATCTTATATGTTGTCTTCTTCTCATGGAGTTGAGGGATAATATGGTCTCTGATACCCTCAAGAATGCTCCTCCTAGCCTTGGTGTCATTCTTGTCATGTTGGATCAACTGTTGGGCATCTGTAGGTGGCACTATTTGTTTCTTCACAAACTTTAGCACCCCATTATCTTCTAACACCGCATATATCCTCTCCTTCCATGCACAAAATTTTGAGGCTCCCTCTAAACAGTGATTTTCCCCTGGAAGGTCATACTTCTATCTAAAGAACTGCTCTTCAAAACTCTGATCTGCACTCTTCATTGATTGATCAACACGATGTCGATCTTTATACTAATTTGTGCTTTGATACCATGTTAATTTAACATGAAATTATGCAACTACTTAGATGAATAATTGAAAATTGAAATATACTTTACTTTCACCAAGATATGGAATTTCCAAACTTAGAAGCAACGGAATAAAACCACAGAGATAAAAACACATCACACAATATACACTTATTTTTCTCAGGAAACCCAACATGGAAAAACTTGTTTTCTTTGTTGTAGTACTTTATTGATTGAGCTTGAGCAACTAAATCTCTTACAAGGCAATCTGTCTCTCTGAGAGCACACATGTTCTTTTGCTAAACTATGTTGGACTCACCCTACAAACCCTTGATCCTTGCTTCTAATCCTTGGCGCACTTCCTAGCTTTATTTCCTTGCACACTAGGCTCCAATTTTTGTGTGCACTTGGCCTCCTAGTTTGTAGTGCAAATATCCTCCTCAAACTCATGCGCTCTTTCTCCTCAAGGATACGCACACCACAAGCAAGGATGATCTTACAAACCATATGTGAATTATGTGCCTTTGTCCTCCTCTTTATAGATTTGATCCATGCCAAATTGGGCTAGTTCAAATTTAGAACTCAAGTACTTGATTGGCAAGTTAACTGAGAGTGAACCCTATCACTCCAATCATCACCGGAGTCATAACTCATCCTTCCTTCAATCAATCATTGAAGTCCCAACTCATTCTAAATTGAACTCATTTGATCCATGCCAAATTGGGCTAGTTCAAATTTAGAACTCAAGTTGTTGATTAGCAAGTTCATTGAGAGTGAACCCTGTCTCTCCAATCATCACTGGAGTCATAACTCATCCTTCCTTCAATCAATCACTGAAGTCCCAACTCGTTCTAAATTGAACTCGTAACTACCACTCAATCTTGTAGTCAAACTGAAGAAAGCTCCACATAACTGATGCTCCAACACTATGCGTGAACTGAAGTCTCACTCATGAATTCGCATCATGCTAAGAGAAAGACAAACACATGGTCTTTTTGGCTAAGGCACAAGCCAGAAGACCTTCCATGCTACATTTTCAACAAATGCAAACCATATTTTGGCAACATCCATTTTTCTTATTCTCAATAATCCATGGCTATGGGCTAGTAGCATCACAATTTTCTTGTGAATGCAAAACCAAGGTTGCAAACTGAACATCTTACTCATTTTTAGCAACTGCTCTTAGGCTATTGGTAACATCACTTTTCCTGTCATTACAAAACTAGATTTCAAGCCATCTTACAACAAATTTAAAGAATTATTGGCTAGTGGCATTGCTCTATGTTAATTTTCCACTATTCTTATGTTAGTACAATAACTTAGCCCAATTCTTTCTCCAATTAGTAATCACTTATAGACAAATTTAATCTTCCAATCACAATGAGCAATTGTAGATAGAATAGTAAATTCAATATGCAATAGAAGACAACCAGGATCAATGACAAGAGACACAAGATTTGGTCAAAGACCAAGGAAAAACCCCACAAGGGGGAAAACCCTTTCAAAATTCTTCTATTAGATTGTTGTCAAGCGTTCAACAGAAAGATGCAATATTCCAATTCAACAATAATGAGTCAAAGGTCAACATATTTGACTATCCAACAATTCTCTAACCAATATCCAAGAGATGAGCCCAAAAGTCAAATATAGTCAACAAGTCAAATCTACAATTTATGTCAAAGTCAACAAGTAAAAACTCAGCCTCTTTTGTTGGTCAAATTCAACTCAAAATAGTCCCAAAAGGTGCCCCCAAAATTGGTCGAAGTCAAAATCAACTTTGCGGTCAAGTGGCAACTTCAGATCTACAGTCAACCAAGGTCAAAGTGCCCAGAAAACTTTGCTCTCCCTTGCAAAGAATTTGACCTCCAAAACAAATGCAAAATCCCAAGTCAAACCAAGTCAAACTAATCCCAAACTCCCAAAACTCAACAATGGTCAACGATGCAAGAACAGAAAGTCAATGTAGCCTCTCTCTCTGTCATCCTCGCACGTGTGAACCCGACCCTGTAATTTCAAAAGTGTACGAACCCATAGAAGAGAAGAAGATGTGTGATGTGATATCCAAATGAGATGTGCTTTATGCGTATTTATATGAGACTTTGGGGACCCAATTATGACTTTAGGTCGACTTGTACTTTTGTGTTCTTGTGGGTTTCTCATTAAAAAATAATGTATTTCCTTGACCAAATTAAATTCTTCTAAGGGAAAAGAGGGTCTTCTCTAGATGAGTAAGGTTGTCCAAAGGAGCGAATATGTCCCTGAGCTACCAAATTAACACTCTAAGAGCTGCAAACTAAGGTTTTTACATCAATGCTTTTCTAAGGTTTCACAAGGTATTTTCTAGGGTTTAAACTAGTGTTCCACGTGGACACGTCCCCAGGGTCGGGTGTGCACACCCCTCGCACCCAGGACGGGGGGACATCTAGGGAAATGTTTGCCCACATCCCCCTTTTGGGGAGACGAGGGGAGAAGCAGGAGGGACGTCTGGGGAAATGTTTCCCCACATCCCCCTTTCAGGGAGATGAGGGGAGACACAGGGGGGAGGTTTCCCCACTGTAGGGAATGTAATTCTCCAAAAGGGGGGAATCCCCCTAAAAAGGGTTATTTGTCCCCCCTTAAATTTGCTTGTAAACAATGATTTGTGATAGGGGAAACCTAGTATTTGACCATATTGCCCTACTAATGCTATGCAATTCATGGTAATGTTAAATTCTTAAAAGTAAAAGGATGAAAATGAAAGATAAAGGAGAATGTCTTCATCCTTTTACTTAAATTTTTAACATTACCATGAAATGACTCGGGATGTTTGAAAGTGGTTCCGACCTCATTGGATTTCATATGGAGAAAGTAGAATTTTAGATCTCACTCAAAAACCAATAGACTCAACCGTTTTTCAGGAATTCAAGATTCGATGTATTGCAATGTTTCCATTGCATTTTCTCATGTACAAGGGTATGGAATTAGTATTTAATCAAGAGCACCAAGCCCTTTGTGTACTTTAGAGTGACTTTTAGACTCATCACTCCACTATTTTTGAGTTTTAGTTATATCAACTTACTATTCCAGTCTTCAGATTTCAGTAACTATTATAGTCTATTTTGCTTAGTATTAATTAGATACTAGAAAGATGAATGGTGAATTTTAATTTTAAATCAATTTAGAATCTAGAATGATGAATGATGAATTTAATTTTTAAAGCAATGTAGATTTTGAATGGTGAATAATGAATAATGAATATGGATCAAAGTATTTCATTATTGAATCTCGTGGTTTATGGATGAATCATGTATGTATTAGTAAGGATGATGAGTATGGATCAATGTTATTTCATTATTTAATTCATTTATGTATGTATCATTGTATTTATGCTTTCATTAATGAATATGATTTGAAATATATATATATTATATTTTATTATAATATATTAAAAAGGAAAAAAAATTATTTACCCCAACGTCACACACGTCGGCACGTCGGGGTAAAATTTGAGGGTACTCCTACACGTCCCCCTTGTGCATCTCCCCGTCCCGGAGTCTTGGTGGAACATTAGTTTAAACCCTCCTCCACAACTCATTTTAGCAGCTGAAACAGATATTTCTGCCTAAAGGCATTGCCCTAAGCATTGCACAACTAGGGTTTCTAGATCTCTCTACAGCAAAATTTGTTTCCACGGCCATGCTCACAGTTAAGGTTTGTGTGACCCTGTTGCAGATTCTGTACATTGCAGATTTCTCGGAAGAACCCAGTGCTATCTCTTTCTTGGGTGGAGAGTAGAAGTCCCTTCTCTAGTTGCAAGTTGATTTAACTTACTCAGATAAGCATAATCATTAATGTACATTTGATTTATGAATGAAAATTTATGCCTAATGTGATAATAAGTCGATATATGCTTATGTATGATTCATGAATGGATGCTTAAATCATTATGTATCAATGTTTAACAGTTGCTTGATATGTCTAAGGCTATATGAATATCTAGTACTGTTAATTTTGTTGTAGACCTCATAAATTACAGAATATATCATATGTTGGGTGTTACATAAATGTCTAGTTAATGTTGATAATGCTTAGTCTATGAATGATGAAATCATCTTGAGAGTCTAAACACACTTGTATGTATTGTTGTAATATTCTGAGATTCATTATTCAAAGTCAGGTTTGTAGGCTACTTTTGTGAGAATGTAAATTGCATGTCACCTTAATGAGGAATTGAGAATTTGTATCTCATTGGAGGAACTGTCC
This sequence comes from Pinus taeda, assembly GCA_000404065.3. Classification (NCBI taxonomy): domain Eukaryota; kingdom Viridiplantae; phylum Streptophyta; class Pinopsida; order Pinales; family Pinaceae; genus Pinus; species Pinus taeda. Next base: position 142,782 of record APFE030474273.1, read on the forward strand.
AATCTACATACACAGTCAAGCTGGAATGCCTGAATTGGTGTAGTTTGGCCTTTGGAGCCAATTTTTTCTAGGCTCTATTGAAACCCTTTGAACTCTTTGTGGACATGACACAGCATCTCTAATGACTTGTTCTCAAGACCTAGCTATTATCTTAGAAAACTTGGTGTTTTGGCAAAAGCACTGGCCCTTCAGGAATCACGATAAAATTACCTTGAGTTTCCTATTGAGAAATCATGTTGCTTGCATATTAGTGTTGATTTCTCTTATATTCTTCTTTCATCAACCAATTACCAAAATGAAAAAACATGAAGATCACAAGAGATAGAGAACACAAGAAATTAGGCTCCAAGCCAAGGCAAAACCCCACAAGGGGTAAAACCCAAAAACATCCTCTTCTTATAGAATAAGATCAAAGTGAGGTATCCAAGACTCAAAACCAAGACAAAACTCCAACCTTGAAGAAGCAGTCAAACCCTCCTTCAAGTATTTTTCCATCAACAAGTCCAGCATCAAATATAGCGACAGGTTCAAAACTGAGAACATTCATCTTGATAGTACCCATCCAAAGAACAAAGATTTCAGAGATTTGCGAGATCTTGAGATTGTGATTACTCACTGTAATCACCACTGAAACTTCAGAGACATTAAAGATTTTGCCTGCCTATAATGCAGATACTTTCCACACCTATATATAGTAGTTAGTCTTGTATATAAGCCGACATAAGTGAGGGAACTGATGTGACTTCCTTTTGAGCCGACATGACTGTGATTTATCCTGTTTGGAGGTCGACTTCATCAAGAGTGATGATGCTTGTCTTTGGAGGGCATTTAGACTTTTATATAGACTTGAATACAATACACATGTGCTCAAGAAGAGCTCTTTATTTATGACTTTGACTCTCTGACCTTTAAATATAAATCCTAAGGCTCTTAACGGGAGCCATCTATAAAATAAACCTCTTGCTCATGAAGCCCATGCAGCAAGGCATAATAACAAATTCATTTTCTTGTTTAAAAATCATAATTACAATGTCATGAAGATCGAACCTAGTTACACTTTATTCAACATCATGGAGAATACAGTGTCCACCATCACTCCCTCTCAACCTGGGAGACATGACCACAAGCCTTAGCTTGTCTCATTCATCAACTACTAGTTCTTCCATTTTTCTTTTTATAGTGGAAACAATTAGTTAGCGTTTCTATTCCTAGGGTTTCCTAGCTCAAGCCTTTGCTAGGTTTTACAAATCCCTAGATGCCAATGTCCTCAAGACCTGTTAATTGCAAAGTTCTACAACCACACTAGAGAGTTAGTTGAAAAAACCTTAGATTCTTCAAGGTCTTCAAGATTTTCCATATTAGAATTGTAAATTCTACACACATGCAAGTGGATTAGTTGCTAACCCCTAGATACACTATTGATGAGCCTTTTATTTTATTTCTTGATTACAAGGCCTAGACTTCATATGTAATCTATTGTGCTAACATATCAATCATTCTCTCTAATCTATATTTATGCAGACTCTTTTACTAAAATGTTTATTACCAAGACTTTGTTAATATAATCGACTTAAAATACACACACAAATTATCCATACCTTTACAATCTTACCTTATCTCTTTTTTGCAAACATCTGGATCTTTTCAATTGTCAAGTGCCAACATTCTTCAACAAAAGTGCCTTGACCCTCAGAAATTTTGTTAATTTGCATGCTTTCTCTTGGTTCCATTCAAATGTTTCCCTTCAAACAGGGCAGCTTTACTGATTTGGTTAGTCCTTTTACTACATATAGTTAGGACGTTATGATTGCTTCGTACTATTGTGCCTCAGAGATGTGATCCAAATATTTCAAATTCTAGATTCAATCCCTTCCACCATATCAAAGTTATCTTTCAATTATAGTTTTGTCCTCCATGAAGGTGTGTAACAAGGTCAACTTCAGCATCAATTGTGAGTCTTACTTTTGTTCTTGTACTAAACTTCTAAGAGCAAACTTCAGGCCTCCAAATTTGCATTATTTGAGTATGCTTCGAGTACTTCAAAGGAGTGTTGCCATCGAGAATGATATAGATTATGTTATATGTGAAAGAGCTCGGATATTCTGTAATTTAATATCAACATGAATACTAATTCTTATAGCTCACATTTCCAGTGCATAGATAATATGCTTTCTTGTTCAGCTTCGATTTTTCTGATATTGCTCATATTGTTTGTTCTCTTCAGGAGTTCCACAAAGTATAGCTCATGTGATGAGTATTCATGACACACTTCTATCCTTTATACAAATTTCGTCCTTGAATATGCCTTCAATCCAATCCTTATGTGTTAGAGATGCTGCAACCGGCTTTTCTTCATACAAATCATAAAGATCAATCCTAGAGGGATTCAGTTTTCAATATCAAGTCCACTCGAATATTCCAAAGGCATGTTGTAACAAGATCGAATGTAAGAAGACGAGTTATTATAGTAAGTGTTGCCATAGTGAACAAACTTATTCATAGAGATGGTTAGTTATATCACGGAGGTATGGGTGCCAAGAGAAGAACTTCGCATTACTTCCCTTCTTTATGTATAGGAGTATGGTTACTTCACATTTCGCACATAGATATTGTCATGGAGTAGTGTCCATCAGAACCTCAGTTATATTAGTTGCTAGACAGTCTAGGATCTTCTTTAGGGCAAGAACACACTAGTATAGAAGCCTCAAACTTGCATCATAGATTCTTTCCTCAAAGAATGTTTTTTTTCACTATCATTAAGTATTTGGATTTCTTACAGAGGGTTGGATGCTTCTTCACCCCAATCACGGCCTACTGGGTTAATGTAGACCTCTTGATTGTTAGGTACCATAACCTTAGACTTTTATAAATCTCTAGTTCGAATCTCCAAGTCTATCTAGGGTTACCGCAAGATCTTCATATGTCAATGTTTCAAAGATCATATATTTCACACAGTGATGACCTTAAGATGATACATGTCTAAAATATCTCAAATTACTTTGCTTTAGAATGCTTCAATAATAACTTTGGTCTTCAATACAAATGGATGGCATAGGTTAATACAAGACTGATCAAACCTTTTTCTTTAGCTTGGATTCCAAACAGAGAGTATATGTTGGATTTCTCTATCAAATTGAGACTTTGAATCTATGATAATGATTTTCTTCAAATGCCAACAGAATGTGATCTTCAGGTTTCGTTCTTCCAACCTTGGCTTTGATATCATGTTGAAAAATCATGTTGCTTTCATATTAGCGTTGATTTCTCTTACATGATAATTGCTCGTGAATGTTTGTTGGCTTCCTATTAAATTTATATTCTTCTTTCATCAAGCAATTACCAAAATGAACAAAACATGAAGATCACAAGAGACAAAGAACACAAGAAATTAGGCTCCAGGCAAGGGCAAAACCCCACAAGGGGAAATCCCAAAAACCTCCTCTTCTTATACAATCAAATCAAAGTGAGATATCCAAGACTCAAGACCAAGACAACTCCAACATTCAAGAAGCCTAATCAAACCCTCCTTCAAGATATTCTTCCATAAACAAGTCCAACATCAAATATAGCAACAGGTTCAGAACTAGCAACAACCTTCAACATGCTAGCAAAACACATGTGAGCTTCAAGAAGGATCAAACTTCGGCCTCTCTCTTTTTCTTTGCTTAACTTCGCTCCTTTTTCTTGTCCCATCGCAAAAGAATAAATGAACAAATGCTACGAATTGCACACCAAATGAAACCAACTAGTCCTTTATTTATACTTGTCCAGAGGGAGTCAAATAGATGTCTCTTCCTAGGGAGGATTGACTTGACAGGCAGGGCTAACATGGCTTCTTGAGGTGATTTTGACCCAAATTACATCTTGAAAATTATTTTTCCTTTTTCTTACAAGAAGTCCAAATAGGACTTTGACTCAATATACCATAGAAGCATGAAGAACATGCTTTGACTAATAAAAATAATAATGATAATAAAATTTAATTCTCTTATTTTTGCTTTTACATGAAATACATATTGATACAAGTACAAAGATAATTATGAAGCCCGAACCTAGTTACATTTTCAACATTTCCTTCCCTGGAAGCCTTAGCAATAATCTGAAACTCTTCAAGGACTGATTGACCCCTTTAGAGCACTTTGTATGTGGGCCAATGTTGCATGTAGCAAGGACGAAGCAGGTGTGCTTTTTGGGACCGAAGCCTCAAAAGCATAATTTCCCAAAAATCCTTGGAAGCAAATCATCCTGGAAGCATATATATATATATATATTATATTATATATATATATATTTATATTATATATATATATAATATAATTATATATATATATATATCATTGTATTTATATTCAAAAAAAACATCATGAATGCCAAATTAGTTGCAGAATATATCAAAGCATGCATATTGTATTGAAATCGAGATAGAAATGGCATCCATATTACATTAATGATTAATTATTCGAGCATCAACCATCTAGAATCTAGATTCTTCTCCTCTTGTCTAGCCTTTCACTCTCCCTTGATTCTCTAGGGATATTAATCAACATTGCCCAATTTCGATCAAACTACCTAATTCAAGCCTTAAAATATGGTACAAACTTAACATGCCTAATCAATGATTTTGACTTGAGTGAAGGCTACATTTTTGCTAAGGCCATGACAAAGGAGTTCAACAATCAATACCAACAACACTGGGGTACATATAGGGCTTGGTGCTCTTGATTAAATGCCAATCATATGCCCTCATACATGATATAATCTAATGAAATGTCACAATCCCATTGATCCTAAAATACTGAAAACTGCCAAGTCTGTTGAATTTTGAATGGGCTATGAAATTCTATTTTCTCCATATGAAGTCTGATGAGGTTGGAACCACTCTCAAACATCCTAAGTCATTTCAAGCTAATGTTAAAAATTTAAGTAAAAGGATGAAAATGAAAGTGTTATTCTCTTTTATCTTTCATTTTCATCCTTTTACTTAAAGAATTTAATATTACCATTACGGAGAATCTAGGAAGCATCTAGGGAGCATTAAGGGAGCACCTTGGGAGTGTCTAGGAAGCATGGTTTCCAAAATTCCAAAACAACAAAAAAGTGACCCACGAAACTGCACGACAACTGTCGTTCGGGCCTGTGGAACCACGAATGGAACCATCATGGTTATAAAAGTCTAAGAAGCGTGGTTTTTCGACAAAACCATAGTTTCGATTTTTGAAACCGCAATTCCACACATAGTACGCCCACAGTTTTGCACATGACGCAGTTTTGCATTACGATTTGTGTAAGGGGGCCGGTTCATGCAACACTGATTTGGGTCGAACGCTTCTTCTTTCCCCAAGTGTTATTTGCATCAGGATACTCTAGGGGGTAGGTTTTCCCATCTCATTCTTGGGATGCATCTGGTGATCCGGGCATCTGGATGGACAAGGCATGAACTCATTGGAAATGGTCCAAATTCACTCACCCGCGCCTTTATTCACCCACAACCACTATAGTATCCCACAACGATATTCTAGACAGCCCTGTGCCTCTCACCCGAATTTCTTGCAATAGATGATTATGATAATTAGCTATGCAATTCGTGCAAATAACTCGCGATCATTTTGTATCAAGAACTTTGTACTGCGATACTGGCCATGCAAATAATTATAGCTTAATCCCTTTCGTATGCGTGTTCTATAGTCATACAACCTACACTGACAATTGACGTTGTGACTCTATCTGTCAGCAACAATCTCAGGTTTACTAGAACAAATTTGCCCTGATTGCTTGCCAACCGACTGTTACTCGATCTTCAGGTTGGTGATATTCAGCCCTCGTACTTCCACGATAACAATCAGAGAAACTTGACTCACACATAGACCAGAGTGCACAAAGCTCCTTCGTAAAACTTGCTCGCAGTCAATTGCAACAATGTAATAGTGCGCCTTCCAAAAGATTCACAACCCCTACGAATTCACCTACTCTCCAGAATGATCAGATTGACCATCACACTAGGATTTCAACGCTCTCATGCAAACTCCAGATTGCATGCAAAACATCCATATATTTGCATAATTCAAACCACATACTCATGCCAGGAAAGAGACTATTGCGTCATTGGATCAACTCTTTTTACTTAGATCGAAGATAACACCTGTAACAAAGAAAAACAAAAATTTTGCAATTGATCTCTGTTAAGCAAGCATGCCATAACAATTGCTTGTTGCACTTAGACAATCTGCGTCAGAGAGTGCATTGAGCCTTATATTTCATCATCAAATACTCAACATTTAGGCCTTTCCCAATAGTAAATCCTTCCTTCAACAAATCAAATGATCTCGTCCTCCTTAAGAATGCTTTAGCATAGATCTGGTCACCAAGGGATTCGACCCAGTGACAAGAACTTTGTCATCTTGCATAGGAACTCGATCTCAGCTTCAATGACTTGGGTCAGCTTTCTAACAATAATCTCTGGAATCCAACACTATTCTTGACCACGAGATCAATCCTACAAATGATAAATTTGGCTTGACAAGTCACAAGAGAAAACCCTCAAGCTGGCAAGAAAACCAACTCTTATAACACTAAACTATTCCAAACAGAATATTTGACAAGTTTTCGAAACTTCACTCAACCAAAATTCTTAATATAAAAATTTCATCCATCTAATAGAAAATGGCCAATAAAATGCAACAGACAAACTATGGCAACTCAAAAATGTGATAATGGAAATAAGTTCAACTTTATTATATTAAATGGATAAAGTTTACACGCAGATACAAACTGAAATAGCTGAGATAAATAATTTGGCCTCCAAAATAATCTGTTGCAATGTTGAAACCAGACCTCCAAAACTGAACTGAAAAATGAAAACTGCACCTGTGAATTTTGAATGAATTCACAAAGGGATGAGGTGAGTTTTTGTCCACTCTCACCGAACCACCCAAGGGTTTCTATCTTGGGGCTAACTGAAGTTGAGAACCAGGTTCTCAAAATCTCTCACAAAGACAATACACAAATCCAAGATGTCCCAAATGATCTCATCCTCCTTTTAGAGACTCGATAGATAGATCTTCAATCTTCTGGAAGTATTTCATTTTGATTATTTTAATATTATTCTAGAAGCTCCCCCTTGACTTCATCTAAGTGACTTTTTATTTTATTTTACTTAAGTCACGTTTGGCCTTGTTCCTTCAATTAATCCTTTTCCCCTTCCTTTATTTAATTAAGTGATTAATAAAGGTCACTTTTAATCCAGGAAAATGGTAAATTGCCCACCATACTTTCTTTGGTCGTTGGAATTCACTTCTCATCATTTCATCTTGTAGATCTTCTCGTTCTGGTTCCAACGAGCTATTACACGAAGGTGTTCTGTCATATATTCCTCCCAGAATGCCACCTTAAGCATAATTAATTTAGGCTCAATAATAACCTCGTTTTATGAGAATTATCGAAATGCAGCGAAACCAAAAGCAAGTTGTGTGGATGATAGAATATAGCAAGCGAACGTCGTTGGATCCCATAAAACACCTCTGAGACCTCCAATTTTGTAATCTTGCTCCTATGGAAAATGGTAAATTGCCCACCATACTTTCTTTGGTCGTTGGAATTCACTTCTCATCATTTCATCTTGTAGATCTTCTCGTTCTGGTTCCAACGAGCTATTACACGAAGGTGTTCTGTCATATATTCCTCCCAGAATGCCACCTTAAGCATAATTAATTTAGGCTCAATAATAACCTCGTTTTATGAGAATTATCGAAATGCAGCGAAACCAAAAGCAAGTTGTGTGGATGATAGAATACAGCAAGCGAACGTCGTTGGATCCCATAAAACCCCTCAAAACACCTCTGAGACCTCCAATTTTGTAATTCTGCTCCTATGGCTCGGCCATCCCATACCTTGAAAGTCCATCTTGGTTGTACTATAGAGGAAACTGAAAATGGGGACATTACATAACTAATGACAACGTCCTACCACATGGTATGTTGAAAGTTTTTCACATGTTTCCCATTAACACCATCAATCAAATCATCCCATTGAGGTACCACTTTTCTTAAGCATAATACTCCAGTTAAACTGATACTAATTATGTTACTCAAATAATTTTTGTATCCCTTTCTTCCTCAAGCTACCAAAATGATTGTATATCTACAACATAGAGATTTCATAATTATCCTTCGATTGGTTTTTGCCTTTCCATGCCTCTACGAGATTTCATAATTATCCTTCGATTGGTTTTTGCCTTTCCAAGCATCTACCATGTAGCATGATCCAATCCATCCACTTGGCAAGCTTTGAATATAAATGTTTCTTCGTCATGGTAATATTAATCAAGGTATAAGCCCATTGATCTATCAAGGTATCGAAAGAGGTTCAGCATATTAGATAGACCGATGAGCATTGACTTGGCCATCAATCCAACACTTATTCATTAGCCCATTGATAGTCTTCAAGAAAACCATGTAGCAGTCAAAATAGCACGATGTCATATACGTGATGAATTGACTTCTCCAAATGTGCATACACATTCCATCCATTGATTGGAAGTTGGCACATGTGTGTTTCCTTTGGTTTGTGCATCAATTCAACTGGCTAGAGCATGTCGCTAAAATTGCAATGTAGCATGTGTCATCCTATCACGTCTACAAGTATAGTTTTTCCTTTGCCAACATGCATGGGCACAATGTACACATGGCATGGTTTCATTGGTCCATGTGGTTGTACCTAATTGATCCTTGGAATAGCCAAGACATCAAGCTATTAGTGTATCGACATGATCATGTGCCACTTACTTGCGATGGTCTAACAAAGATTGACTCAACGATTGGGCCAACAGAGAATAATTTTTTGAAAAATAATTCTTTGGGACATCAAGAGAGTCAATGTATGGAGTAAAGAAAAGGATACATTGGATAACTCCAGGGCATTGACTCGAGGTCCCTCTGACATGATGGACACCCACACTTGATTAAATCCTAAAACATAATTAAAAGCCTGATCATGTTTGATTCCACATTTGGGGTGAAGTAAACAACTCTGCTTACAAGACATAACCAAACCCATTGAGGTAACAACCATTGTCCAACACTTGGAAAATTTCAAAAGAACAATGAACTCTGCAAGGGCACCTACGATGAATAATGAAAACCATGAAGCTAAAAGCCGATGTCAAGCACAACTAACATTAAACTTAAGGCATTGATATACCTTCCAAAATCACCATGAAACCTGCAACTCTTCCACTTACAATCATATTCACGACCAAAGCAAAATCCTGAAACCTTAAAGACCTACAACATAATAATCTTTCCATCTATACATAGGGCTTTCTAAATAAATTCAAACGGGAACAACAAAAAAGGGGAAGCAATCCTCTATAGGTGTTATCCAATATATCAAGAAATTTTCATTATGGTCAAGAGTTCTAAATCAGTGTTGTTAATATCGCGATATTATCGTTTTATCACTATAACTTCCTGCTGCCGATATTATCGCGAGTAATATCCGAAATTATCGCTAGTTTTTTTTTTATACCCAATTTTTTGGAAAAAATCGTGATTTTTTCTGTTTTTATCGCGGGCAATCGGGGCAACAAGGTTTTATAAGGGATGCTAAATGTTCAAAATGCAAATTTTTTTTGAAAGAAACAAATAATTTTTTAGTAGGGCAGCTTAATGATCAAGTCTAGGCCCTAGTATTGATATGCTATTCATGGTAATGTTAAATTCTTAAAGTAAAAGGATGAAAATGAAGATTAAGGAGAATGTCACTTTTACTTAAAATTTTAACATTACCATGAAATGACTCAGGATGTTTGAGAGTGGTTCCGGCTTCATTGGATTTCATATGGAGAAAGTAGAATTTTAGATTTCATTCAAAATCCAACAGACTTATCAATTTTTCAGGATTTCAGGATTAGGAGATTGTAATGTTTCTAGGTGACACCACCTGCTCGGGCTACCCCTGCCACCAGTAGAGGACATGGTCTACCTCCTATAGCTCCTACTTCTAGTTCTTCAACTTCTAGAGCATAGCAGACTCCACTGCCAACTCCACCAGCACCATCATCGACATCTAGAGGGAAAGGGAAAGTTGTGGCATTTTCTCGCAAGAGGGGCAGAGGAAATCAATAGGATTAGACTTTAGTTATTTTCTTCATTT
>APFE030474277.1:0-12032 GCA_000404065.3 Pinus taeda
GTTACAACTACCTCTCATGGAAATGGTCATACGTGAATGACTTACTTAACGCAGTTGAATCCCAAAATGATATCTAATATAATGCACTGCGTAATTCCCCCATACTTAAATTCAAAAAGAGTCAAGGGATCTCTACTTGAATGGTTCATGAGGCACAATACTTGCTAAGGTTTTGCAAATGGGGTAGCAAGCTAAGTGGGCTTGATTGTGGAAAAACTCCACAGTTAAGCACGCTTGAGCTAGAGGAGTTCTGGGATGGGTGACCTCCTGGGAAGTCCTGGTTACCGGGTGCAAGCCCCGGGAGTGATGATTGATGCTATGTGATTCGTTCTCCACATTTCACTAGTTTCAATCCCACTTCTTCACCCCTGTGAGCATCACCCGATGCAATGAGTGCTAAGTGAACTATTCAAAAATCATGAGAAATTAGTCAGTTACGACTACCTCTCATGGAAATGGTCATACGTTTGAATGACTTACTTAACGCAGTTGAATCCCAAAAATAATATCTAATATAATGCACTGTGTAATCCCCATACTTAAAAAAAAGGGTCAAGGGATCTCTACTTGAATGGTTCATGATGCACAATACTTGCTAAGGTTTTGCAAATGGGGTAGCAAGCTAAGTGGGCTTGATTGTGGGGAAAAACTCCACAGTTAAGCGCGCTTGAGCCAGAGGAGTTCTGGGATGGGTGACCTCCTGGGAAGTCCTGGTTAACCGGGTGCAAGCCCCGGAAGTGATGATTGATGCTATGTGATTCGTTCTCCACTTTTCACTAGTTTCAATCCCACTTCTTCACCCCTGTGAGCATCACCCGATGCAATGAGTGCTAAGTGAACTATTCAAAAATCATGAGAAATTAGTCAGTTACGACTACCTCTCATGGAAATGGTCATCCGTGAATGACCTTAAAAATAACGCAGTTGAATCCCAAAAATGATATCTAATATAAAGCACTGCGTAATCCCCCATACTTATTTTTATCATTTTGAACTTCCCAGTTATTATATCATTTGTGTGTATTTGGTTGGAGTTTACTGGGGTTTTGGGGAATCTCTGAAACGGGATATTATAATGGCCCTATGGGTGTATGCTCTACTTGCTCCCCTAAGATGTCAACTGGTGCTATCAAAGAGGTCTCCAACAGTGGTGACTCCTGTGCCACCCTTGGTATATCGATGTGCTCCTCACCATCCTATGTGCCCTCAACATCATGCTCAACCTCCTCCTTAGGCTCATGATATCTAAAGCCAAGCCTCCACCAACAAAAATGCCTCTTGGTCTCATCCTCAAACTGTTCCTGTCCTGCTTGCTCCTTCTGAGGAGATCTGGTGCTCTGATGTTGTCGATTTTCCCCACAGGAGTAAATGGTTGTGCCCCCACGGCCTGCGTACCTCTAGTGTTTCTACTGTAAGGATGAGGATGGACCTGGTCTGTTACCCTCCTCAACTGGTTCAAGTTCTCATCGTTCTAGCGGATTCAACCCTAGAATTCTTGCGTATTGAATCTCCCTTGAGCCATGGGTTTGTCTATGGTTTCGCTCGTCACTGTGCATACATTCCCAAATCTTCCATGATCTTGCTAACTACCCCACAGATGGCCAAAATCATGGATCTAATACCACTGTAATGTTCCTAATGGAAATATTATGTGATAATAGCCATAAATTTCTTACATGTAACCAAAAATAAAAAACACTGCAGAAATATCAGCACATCACAATTTACTCCAAAAGAGATTGGGCCATTTTGTTGTATATCATGATAGGAGTACAATAGGCAAGAACAAGTGCACCTTGGCTTTCCAAAGCCAAGGTAGAAAAATCTCAAGTGAGAAAACAAGGTGCCCGGATGATGGGAAGTGACTCCTCTATGCTCTGCATTGCCTGGAAATCTGTACCAGTGTTGCAGAAAATGTCTTCCCCCGGATCAAAACCCCGATCCGTGATCCATACGGATGCATGGGGGAAGCGCCATCCGAAATGCGTTTCGGAAAAACCGAAAGACGTTTCAAGCTGATAAACACGCTTCCTGGAAATTTCAGGAAGTGTGTGCCAGAACCGCATTTCGGTTTTTTCCGAACCGCGTTCGAATAGCGCTTTGCGCGTACGAAGCGTTCAAGCTTCCAAAAAAATTTATATATATATATATATATTATAATATATATTATATATATATATATTATATATAATATATATATATATATATAGCAAAAAATTGAAATATAGCAGAGGCATGTTTTGAATATAATGCAAAAAAATATAAAATATATATATATATAGCAGACGCTTCCGCAAACGCTTCGCTTCCTAGATTTTTGGAAAATGACAGCTCCACGTCCCCGCTTCCAAAAAACGTCCCTGTTTTCTCCCCGCTTCGTGCAACATTGATCTGTACTGCTCGCTGGAAAGAGACCTCTGTTTGAGCTCTCTAGGGGTTTGACCTAGTTTTATCGACCACCCAGAACCAAAAATTTACGCTCACTCCTCCTAACTAGCTGCCAAATAATTCTTCTAGTTTGGGGCACCAAAACTCCAAACATTCTGCAAAATTAGGAGCAGACTCCTTGAGGCTAGTCTAGCAAAACCCATAAAGGATTTGGCTAATTTTGACCTCTCGGATTTACCCAAATTTTGTGCTACGCGCTCCTTAACAGTGTCTACGTCCCCCACAATTCACACTGTTGAATATGCCACAAATTCCTTCTCAATTATCTGTAGTATTGCCCTGCAAATTTCCTCTAGAAGATGTGCGTGAAATTCCTGCCAAAACTCGACACAAATAAGATGAATCTAGCCCCACAAATTTTTCCCATTAACACTTCTGCGCAGGCCCTAAAATGGTGGGGTTGGCTCTTAGGAGCAAAAACTTCCAACCCTGAAATTCTCCACAAATGCTAGTCCACCCTTGGTTAAATTTCTCCTAAATTCGCTAGACATAATTCCCCTTGAAACTCCCTCAACTCAATGGTATGATTTCTGCCCCGGCGTCCTCCTGGAAGTTTGAACTCGCTGAAGCAAGAGCTGATGTGTCCCATGAACTCCAACAACTCTCTCCCTACTAAGTTCTGAAATACTCTCCTAGGGTGACACTCAAAGTTCACTGAACGTAGAGGTGGTATTCCCGCTTGGGAATTCCTTGTGCTAAACAACACTGGTTTACTTGGCTAAACAACCCAAGAAGACTTGTATTCAAAAGTTAGACTGCCAAAAGTCACCAAATGGAGGCCTTCTTGTCTTATTTATAGAAGTTGGTCATCTCTCTCTTTGTGGACACCACTTTCCACTAACTTGCACCCCCTTTCTTCTCTCTCTTCACATGTGCAAATTATCCCTAAGGGTCGAATCTCCTCATTTTCGTGGCCTGCACATTCCACTAAGGCTAAAATTTCTCCTATTCTCCTACGTCCTCATGCCTCCCATATCAAAATTGCTTCCCATACCTGAGTTTCAAAATTGTGCTATGCTTAGCACCATCCCAAGGATGTTTGCTGGCCTCCTCACATGAAAATTAAAAATTGGGGATATCACAGAATAGTAGTCATGAAAAAATCCAAGACAAAAAAACTCCAGCAAAATTTCAGAAATTTCAGAATTTGCTGTGTCATTTCTCCCCCAATTCAACCATGAGGAAGTGGATTTCTATATATAGAATATGCCTAACTTCCCATAAAAATATAATTTGTTTGAGTAAAGTCCCTAATCTGTCCTATGAAGTGGCAAAATGCCTTCTTCTCTAATTAATTAATTTCAAAATACAAATGTAGGGGCTTCGACAAGATGCATGTACAATTTTTACATGTCAATAACCCACAAAGAGAGGGATGACTCCATCAAAGAAGGGCTTGAATGTGAAAATTTCACGCTATGAAATTATTCTACAGCTAAGAAAATTTCACTATGAAATTTTATTACAGTGACTGGAATTAATTCTTCTAATTGTTAATTAATTTAACAATTTATTTGCTATGACAAATACCAAATTAATCACACTATAACCTTCACAAATAAAACTGCAAAACAAAATAGCACTGGAAATTGAGAAAATCCTAGCACATACACACAAAAATATGACAATGATTTTTGGACAAATGTCCCCAGAAAAACCCAACTTGGGAAAACTGGTGTAGCAACTGAGGGTTTTATTATTATGCAATAGCGAGAGAAAATCTTAGTACAATTGGATACCGAAATCTGACAATCGTACAGAGAAAAATACTGGCAAAAATCTAGTGAGGAATTTTCCTCAGCACACAGTCAAATCCAAAATCTGGCGGTAGCTCCAAGTGAGCTTTCCAAACTGCTTCTGTGTAGGTTGCATCACCCTAGCACAGTTCCTTCCACGCTCAGCCTGAATCAATTGCTACTCAAGCCGTCTTATTTGCCAATGGTTGAGAAATTGTCTCTCCGGCCCTCTCGAACACTTTTCCGACCTCTGAAATTGAAACTCGACTTCTCTTCAACAAAATCAAATTGCTTCTAGTGGCTTCTGCGTTGCCCCTACGTCAGCCTCACTATGGCTATTTTTGCCTCTCTGCAATGCACTCTTCGAATCTAGACAAACTTTCCTCCGGACTCACTGTCTCTTCCCCTCTTTGTCTTTCCATCCTTCTGAAGCTTGAACTCTTCTAGCTACTACCTCATGAAAATCAAACTCTCCAAGGAAATCGAACTCTCTAGTGTGTTCTTGATCTACTCGTCGACTTCTTCTTATAATCTTCTGTTGGACCTCCAACGACAAAGATCATATCGAAGTCGATTCGTGTGAGTTTCTAGATGATTCACACCTTCTTTCAATGAATTCTAATTAATTAATGCCTTTCCCTAAGTTTAGACTTGGGAAATAATTAAAAAATGGGCTAATAATCTAATTGAGACACTTCTAGGTGGAATTTGCAGAAACGATTTCTGGGTTATGGAGAACTCCTGTGTTTTAGCCTCTCCACAAAGTTTCAAGACTAGAACAGCTCCAATGCTACAAAAGCTAACATTGAACATGTAGCTTCCAACCTCCAAATATCTTTTAACCATATATAATCTCCATGATCCTTCTAAATGCAAAGGTAAGTCCTTGTCTTAATCTTTCCAAAAGACATAGGTTGGCTTCTATTCAAGCTTAGATTGGTCCAGTCAAACTCCAAAAAATGGTTTGCACACTTGTGTGTGTGTGTGTGTCTGTATCTCAACTTTTTTTGTTTTTGTCAAAGTACCACCATGTGAGAGTTCCTGAATTGTTCCATGACCCCTTGATTCCATTGCATTAGCAGAGGCTGCAACAACCTCCTCATATCTGTTGGAATTTCTAAGTCTATCTGTTAGAAATCCTTTGTGTACTTTCTGATTTATTTCTTCCTACTTGTTCTGTTAATTAACAAGTTATTTACCATGTAAATATTGAAAATAAATACAAGTACAGTTTCAACACATACAAATCATCAACTGAAGGAAAAACAAGCACACAAGTGACACCATTATTTTTGGACTAATGTCCCCGGAAAAACCCAATGCGGGAAAACTGGTGCAGCTATCTGAGGGTTTTATTATTAAGCAGTTTTAGAAATACATCTGTTGATTTGGGGGTAGCATCGGATATGCTCTAGCCACGAAATTTGGTGCGAGAGGTTGGGGCACATGAGTCTCTATACCCAAAAAGCGTTTGGGCAGATTTCTAAACAGATCAGGGAGATATAAAATAATTAGTATTTTTAATTGGATTCTTAAGTCTAAAACTTAGGGAAAATAAAATATTAATGTGTATTAATATGAATCTGTGTTAGAATGGTCCAAAAGACATGGATCAAGCCAGATCTAATCTTAACTATTGATTAGGGACTTAATCTCGACCATTGATATGTCAATGAGAAAAGTATAGGAGGAGGCTTGAGGGTCACTTGGAGGACACAAGAAATGATCAATCATTCTATTCTCTAGAGCGGGGTTTGCTAAGAGAGATAGAATCAGTGATCGGGAGAGCAGCTGAGGGGCATTGAGTACAGAGGAACAAAGAAGGTATAGATTGTGCTAGAAAAGCAGCACAACAGCCAAGGAGGGTGACACATAGCCAGCAAGGGCTCACGTAGGGCCACGTAGAGGCAGCCAAGTGCTGCGCAGAGCACCAAAGGGGCCAGCGTAGCTGACGCAGAGGCTCCCAGAGCTAACACAGGGCCTCCTGGGGTTGACGCAAGCCAAGAAAGGCTGACGCAAGGCCAACATGAGACAGGGAGGGCCTTACGCAGTCCAGATTGGGCAGACGCTGGGGTTGCAGGAGCAGTTTTGTGCTGAGGAGCTGCCGGAAGGGTTTTCTGGGGTTTCAGCCAGGAGATTCCTCTCAAACTGTGAGGCATAGCTACTAAGGAAATTCTCTGTTGGGTAGGCTAGTTTCAACACCCAGATTGTACTGTGATATTGCTTAATAAGAAAACCCTCTGATAGCTGCACTAGTTTTCTCGCATTGGGTTTTTCCGGGGACATTGGTCCAAAAATAATGGTGTCATGTGGTGTGTTTGTTCTTGTTTCTTTTAGTTGCTGATCTGTAATATGTTGAGCATGAACTAGTGTTTATTTTCAGTATTTACTTTGTAAATAACTTGTTAAAGAAAAATAACAAGTAGGTAGGAATGAATCAGAAAAAGTGCATGAAGGTTTTCTAAACTAAGTAAACTTAGAAACTTCAACATGGTATCAGAGCGTGATTGCAGATCACAGGAGGACTAAAAGACATCAGCTGAGCGGAGCAATAGCAACAGAAAACAATTGTCCCGAGGTGACAGAAGATGTTTCTAGCAGCACGAAAGCCAAGGAAGTGTGACACATAGCTAGCCAGAGCCACGAAGAAGAAGTTGGGAACTGCACAGAGCCTCAGAGAGGCCAGTGTTGCTAACGCAGAGGGCTAGAGGGCTAACGCAGGGCATCCCAAGGTTGACGCATACCCATCCGGTGTGACGCAGAGACAGCGTGAGGCAGAGAGGGGCTGACGCAGTTCACAGAGAGGCAGTTGTTGGAGTCTAGAAGGCTACAAGAATATTGCAGAGTGGAGCTGGTGAGGTACTGTAGTTAGAATAGTACCTCACAGAGCAGGGCTAGAGGAGTTATAACCAAGGGTTTCTAGCCGAGGAACCTGGATCAACAGTGTAGTTGCATAAGACAATTAGAGTAGGGGGCATCTCGACAAGCGACAGAATGATTTCCAGGAGGGAAATCAGGACTTAGAGGGAGTCCAGAAGAGAACTTCCAGATGGTAAGTAGAGACTCAGAGGAGTCGAATAGAGAACTTCCAGGAGGGAAGCATAGGAGCGTCACGACACTACATGGGATAACTTGTAAGAGACTAGGATAGATAGGATGGAGCATCGAACTTCGCAGTTTGGAAGGCCCAAATCTTATTAATGCTTGACAAGAATCGTGTCAAGAACTTCGCCTTGAAGGTTATAGCTATCCTAGTCAACCCTAATGATAATGACAAGTACGAGGAGGCGATGGCGAGAGCTAAGTGCAATATCCTTGACGGGGTCAAGGATCATGTTGGTACCACATATAACTGAGAAGGAAACGACAGTTGAGATGTGGGAGGCTCTCAAGAACCTATACCAGCATACTTTTGTGCAAAGAAGAATGCTGCTCGAGAACCAGATGAGGCCGTATCAAATGAAGAAGGGTCAAATGATTGACTCCTTCCTCGGAGGACTGAATAAAATCCGAGATCAATTGACTGCTATAGGAGCGACACCGAATCAGGAGCTTATGGTGAGGACAACCCTGAATGTTGTCTCAGAAGAGTGGGAAGTGTTTGTCCAGAGCATCTTAGGCAGAGGGATTCTCCTACCTTGGGACGAGATGTGGGCAGCTCTTCGCCAAGAAGAGATCAAACGATAGTCAAAGACAGGTAGCAGCAGCAAAGGGATCAAGGTCAAGCAGGAGGAGGAGGATGTGGCCGTAGCATTTGAGGGAAAGTAGAAGACGCGAAAGAAATAAGATCTCTCCAAGATCAAGTGCTTCCACTGTGGGGAGATGGGTCATTATGCAACTTAGTGCCCAAGGAAGAATAGTAAGGGAGAGTCTTCTGAGACTAAGGCAACGCCAGCACGGGCAGAGAAGGAAGTTTTGACAGACGATGATTGTGCCATGAGTGGACACACGCCACTTGAGTGGAAGTAGGGAGACATTGAGCTGTAGTCAAGTGGACTATAGGCGATGAGGGGAAGGATCCTTGAGGTACCCAGACTCTTGGATTAGACCTTGCTACGGGAGCCCCGACGAAGAGTGGTAGGACTGGCTGGGTGGGTAGAGACAGATGCAGATGGAGCGGCAGAGGGAGCTACAGTTTAGGAGTCTTGAGATACCGCAGAGTTCGCAGGTTGCAACAGTGCGAGAGGCACAGGAGTGTTGCACTAGTGCAGGAAGGCACAGAGAGGTGTGCAACGGTACGAGATGTAGGGAGTTGGTACAGCAACACAGAGGTTAGAGAGAGGGAGCACTTGTCAGTGACAGAGGGAGCTTTAGCATCAGTGGGTGTTTTTAGCCCAACAGGGAGGTCAGTTGGGAGATCGATTACTTACTTCTCAGTAACTGAGTTGCAGTGCAGTAGTGGGCAGCATGATGCAGCATGATGAGAGGAGGTGCAATGCAGATGTAGTGCTGGGAGAAAGGACCAGCAGCAACATGGATGTAGAGGGAGTTGTTGTACATATGCAATAGTGGCAGTGGAAGAACCATGGGCAACAGTACAGGAGGTAGCAGTGCAGAGGATGGTGGGCAGGAAGGCCTAGTATCAGCTCAGGTACCGATGCTGGATGATCAGAGTAATACTCAGTGATGGGTATTGCTAGAGCACAGTCCTCGCTAAGAGGGAGTGTTGATTTGGGGTAGCATCGGATGTGCTCTAGCCACGAAATTTGGTGGTGAGGTTGGGGCACATGAGATCTCCAATACCTAGAAAGCGTTTGGGCAGATTCTAAACAGATCAAGAGATATTAGAAAGGTTAATATTTTTAATGGAGTCCCCAAGTCTAAATGTAGGGAAAATAAAATATTAATGTGTATTAATATGAATCTGTGTTAGAATGGTCCAAAAGACATGGATAAAGCGAGATCTAATCTTAGTTGTTGATTAGGGACTTAATCTCGGCCGTTGATATGTCAACGAGAAAAGTATAAGAAGAGGTTTGAGGGTCACTTGGAGGACACACGAGATGATTAGTCATTCTATTCTCTAGAGCGGGGTTTGCTAAGAGAGATAGAATATTGATTGGGAGAGCAGCTGAAGGGCATTGAGTACAGAGGAACAGAGAAGGTAGAGATTGTGCAGGGAGAGCAGTGCAACAACCAAGGAGGGTGATGTAGAGTCAGCAAGGGCTCACGCAAGGCCACGCAGAGGCAGCCAAGTGCTGTGCAGAGCACCAAAGGGGCTAGTGTAGCTGACGTAGAGGCTCCTAGCGCTGACGCAGGGCCTCCTCGGGCCGACGCAGGCCAAGAAACGCTAACGTAGGGCCAGCGATAGAGAGGGGCTGACGCAGTCCAGATTGGGCAGACGCTAGGGTTGTAGGAGCAGTTTTGTGCGAGGAGCTACCAAAAGGGTTTTCCTGGTTTTTAGCCAGGAGATTTCTCTCAAACTGTGAGGTATAACTGCTAAGGAAATTCTCTGTTGGGTAGACCAGTTTCAACACCCAAATTGTACTCTGATATTGCTTAATAAGAAAACCCTCAGATAGCTGCACCGATTTTCCCGCATTGGGTTTTTCTGGGGACATTGGTCCAAAAATAATAGTGTCATGTGGTGTGTTTTTTCTTGTTTATTTTAGTTGTTGATCTGTAATATGTTGAGCATGCACTAGTGTTTATTTTCAGTGTTTACTTTATAAATAACTTGTTAAAGAAAAATAACAAGTAGGTAGGAATAAATCAGAAAAAGTGCATGAAGGGTTTCTAAACTAAGTAAACTTAGAAACTTCAACACAATCTAGGTGCCAATCCGGCTCAACCAATAGAGAATGATCTTGGAAGTAGTACCTCTCAGTCGAAGACAGATATTCTGGCTAAAACCCCGGATGAACAATCCCACAGCTCTCAGCTCCAATTTGCCCCACGAAATCTTCAGTGTTTGCCTCTAGGGACTGCGTCAGCCTCTCTGGCGTAGCGTCACCCAACTCGCCCTGTGTCATCCTCTGGAGGCACTGGGTCAGCCTCTAGAGCCTCTGCGTCACCCACGCTGGCTCTCTCTGGCATTGTGCAGCTCCTAGCTGCCTCTGCGTGGGCCCTGACTGGATCTGCGTGGCTTCTAGCTGGCTCTACGCCCCTCTCTTTCGGC
The DNA here is from genome assembly GCA_000404065.3 of Pinus taeda. NCBI lineage: Eukaryota > Viridiplantae > Streptophyta > Pinopsida > Pinales > Pinaceae > Pinus > Pinus taeda. Next base: position 10,303 of record APFE030474277.1, read on the forward strand.
TTCTGCGCTAATGCTACCAATACCCTCTCTGCTTCTCTGCTTCTGTATTCACTGCCCCTCAGCTGCAACTCTTATCACTCGTTCTATTTCCTCAGCAAACCCTGCCCTAGATAATCGAATTCTTGACCAACTCGGTGTGTTCTCCAACTGACTCTTAAGACTCCTGTTATACATTTCTTGTTGGTCCATCAATGGTTGAGATTAAATCTCTAATCAACGACTAAGATTTGGCTTGATCCATGACTTTTGGACCCTTCTAACCTAGATTTATATTAATACCCAATAGTATTTTATTTTTCCTAAGTTTAGATTTAGGAACTCCATTAAAAATATTAATTATTTTAATATCTCCCAAACTAGTTAGAATCTGCGCAAACCATGTCTCGGCCTTGGAGATCTCATTTGCTTTAGCCTCTCCACAAATTTTCATAGCTAGAGCACATCTGAAGCTACCCCAAATCAACACTCCCTCTTAGCGAGGACTGTGATCTAGTAATACTCTTCACTGAGTATCACCCTGATCATCTGGCAGTGGTCCTTGTGCTGATGCTAGGGCCGCTGCCCAACATCCTCTGCACTATTGCACCATGTACTACTTCCCATGGCCTTGCCACTGCCATTGCTGCATCCGTATGACAGCGCCTCTCTTCATGCTGCATCGTGCTGCCCATAGCACTGCCACTGCTAACTATTGCACTACAACTCAGTTATTGAGAAGTAAGTAACTAATCTCCTAACTCTAACATCTCTATCAGGCTAGAGACAGCTATGATGCTGAAACTCCCTTTGTCACTAACAAGTGCCCCTTCTCTGACCTCTGCGTTGCTGCAACAATTCCATGCGTCTCACATTGCTGCCTCTATCTTGGGAATCTTGCATTGTAGCTCCCTTTGTCGCTCCATTCGCATCCGTTTCAACTTTCTACTGACATTCGCCAACACTGCTACTCCCCTTCGGGGATCCCGTAGCAAGGTATAATCCAAGAGGCTAGGTGTGTCGAGGATCCTGCCCCTTATCGCCTATAGTCCGTCTGACTATAGCTCGATGTCTCCCCACTTCCTCTCAAGTGGCGTGTGAGCACTCATGGCACAATCATCATCTGTCTTTACTTCTTTCTTCGCCCTTGGTGGCGTAGCCTTGGTCTTAGAAGCCTCTCCCTTGCTCTTCTTCCTCGGACACTGGCTCGCATAGTGACCCAGTTCCCCACAGTGGAAGCATTTGACCTTGGAGAGGTCCTTCTTCCGTTTCTCTTGCTTTCCCTCAGATGCTAGGGCTACTTCCTCCTCTTCCTCCTTGATTCTGACCCCCTTGCCGTTGCTTCCCGCCTTGGTCAACCTTCTGATCTCACCGCCCACAGTTCCTCCCATTCTGGAAGGGTCAACCTGCCTAGTATGCCCTGGACAAACACCTCCTAGTCTTCTGACACTGCGTTCATGGATGTCCTCACCATCAATTCTTGATCTGGTGTGGACCCTAAGGAAGTCAGTTGATCCCAGATCTCCTTCAATCGACCGAGGAAGGTGTCGATCTGTTCTGTCTTTTGCATTTGGTATGACCACAACTAATTTTCTAGTAGCATCTTCCTCTGCACGAAAGTATGTTGATACCTATGTTACTTGGGAGCGGGAGCGGAAGCGGGGAGTGGGAGCGGAAGCAGGAGCGGGAGCGACCATTTTCAAAAGCTCCCGGTTTGGGAGCGAATCCGGGAGCGAGTTTTTAAAAATATATAT
>APFE030474277.1:16434-39091 GCA_000404065.3 Pinus taeda
CTCCCGCCCGGAGCGCGCTTCGGGAGCGGGTTCGAAGGGGGGGGGGGCACTCCCCCGCAACTATGGTTGATACAATTTTGTCAGGGTCTCCCACATTGCATTTGCCATTTTCTTTTCAGAAATATGTGGTACTACATGGTGCTTGACCCCGTCAAGGATGATGCTCTTGGCCCTCGCCATTGCCTCCTCGTACTTATCATTCTCAACTGGGTCCACTGGAATCGCTATCGTTTTCAAGGTGTAGTCCTTGAGACAATTCATGTCTAGAACGGACAAGATTCTGGCCTTCTTGACTACAAAGTTTGAGGCTCCGTCCAGTCTGTCCTAGTCTCTTACCCCGTTCATTTCCATTTCGCTGCTCCTTTACTTCCCTCCTGGAAGTTCTTGGTGTGACTTCCTCTGAGCCTCGATTTCCCTCCTAGAAACCCCTCTGCTAATGTCGAGATGCCCCCACTCTGATCGTTAGTGCAGTGGCACCACTAATCCGGATTTCTTGGCTAGAAATCCTCGACAACAACTCCCTCCTCCTTTTTCTTGCCTTGTCAGGTACTGTTCTGACCACAATACTCCACCAACTTCACTCTGCAACTTACCCACAACCTTCTATGCTTCAGCAAACTGAAGGTTAGAGCTTCTAGGGTCTGCGCAATCCCGACACCAACAAAATCTGCACTTCTTGGCCAAGGGCGTCAATCCTTCCTGACTGAGAAAGATGATCGGGCACTGCGTAGGTGAGGTCTGCTCCCTTTTGCCACTGTGTTGATCCTCCTCCCAGCTCAAACTTGATGACACAGGCACTGCGTCAGACCTTCCTTGCTGCTTCTTCGCTAGGAACAACTTCTATGACTCGAGACCACTGTTTCTGCTACTGCTACTCTGCTTGATTGATGCCCTCAGTTCTCTTGTGATCTGCAACCTCGCTTTGATACCATGTTGGAATTTCTAAGTCTATCTACTAGAAATATTTCTTGTACTTTCTGATTTATTTCTTCCTACTTCTTGTGTTAATTAACAAGTTATTTACCATGTAAATACTGAAAATAAATACAAGTACAGTCTCAACACATACAGATCATCAACTGAAGGAAAAACAAGCACACACGTGACACCATTATTTTTGGACTAATGTCCCCGGAAAAACCCAATGTGGGAAAACCGATGCAGCTATCTAAGGGTTTTATTATTAAGCAGTTTCAAAATACAATATGGGTGCCAAACTGTCTCACCCAACAAAGTGATCTTGGCAATAGTACCTCTCAGTTGGAGGCAGATATTCTGGCTAAAACCCTGGATGAACAATCCCATAGCTCTCAGCTCCAATCTGCCCCACGAAATCTCCAGCGTCTGCCTCTAGGGATTACGAGCCTCTCTGGCCCTGCGTCACCCCAACTTGCCTTATGTCATCCTCTGGATGCACTGTGTTAGCCTCTAGAGCCTCTGCGTCACCCATGCTGGCTCTCTTTGGCACTGCGCAACTCCTGGCTACCTTTGCGTAGGCCCTGATTGGCTCTGCATGCCCTCTAGTTGGATCTACGTCCGTCTCTCCCAGCTTCTGCGTTGATGCTCCTGGTACTCTCTCTGCCTCTCTACTTTTGTATTCAATGCCCCTCAACTGCAACTCTGATCACTCCTTCGATTTCCTCAACAAGGCCTAACCCAGAAAATCGAATTCTTGATCAACTCAGTGTGTTCTGCAACTGACCCTCAAACCTCCTCTTATTATTTTCTTGTTGGTCCATCAACGGCCGAGATTAAATCTCTAATCAACGGCTAAGATTAGATTTGTCTTGATCCATGACTTTTGGACCCTTCTAACCCAATTTTATATTAATACCCATTAATATTTTATTTTTCCTAAGATTAGACATAGGAACTCCATTAAAATATTAATTATTTTAATATCTTCCAAATAGGTTAGAATTTGCCCAAATCATTTCTGGGTCTTGGAGATCTCATGTGCTTTAGCCTCTCCGCATATTTTCATAGCTAGAGCACATCTGATGCTACCCCAAATCAACACTCCCTCTTAGTGAGGACTGTGCTCTAGTAATATTCCTGACTGAGTATCACCCTGATCATCTGGCACCTCTCCTTGTGCTGATGCTAGGCCTGCTGCCCAACATCCTCTGCACTGTTGCATCATGTACTACTTCCCATGGCCCTTCCACTGCCATTGCTAACTGATGCACTGCAAATCAATTACTGAGAAGTAAGTAGCTGATCTCCCAACTCTGACATCTCTGTCAAGATAGATACACCCATGATGTTGAAACTCCCTCTGTCGCTGACAAGTGCCCCTTCTCTGCCTCTGCACTGTTGCATCAACTCCATGCATCTCGCACTGCTGCTTCATGTTGTCCTGGGAATCCTACACTATAGCTCGCTCTATTGCTCCATCCGCATCCGTCTCTACTGACATCTGCCAGTACTGCTACTCCTCTTCGGGGCTTCCGTAGCAAGATATAATCCAAGCGATTGGGTACCTCAAGGATCCTGCCCTTTATCGCCTGTAGTCCGTCTGACTACAGCTCGATGTCTCCCCACTTCCTCTCAAGTGGCGTGTGAGCACTCATGGCACCGTCATCATCTGTCTCTACTTCTTTCTCTGCCCTTCCTGGCACAACGTTGGTCTCAGAAGCCTCTCCCTTGCTCTTCTTCCTTGGACATTAGCTCTCATAGTGACCCAGTTCGCCATAGTGGAAGCATTTGACCTTGGAGAGGTCCTCCTTCTGTTTCTCTTGCTTTCCCTCGGATGCTAGGGCAATATCTTCCTCTTCCTCCTTGATTTTGACCCCCTTGTCACTGCTTCCTGCCCTGGTCTAGCCTTATGATCTCTTCTTGGCGAAGAGCCAGCCACAGTTCCTCCCAATCTGGAAGGGTCGACATACCCAGTATGCTCTGGACGAACGCCTCCCAGTCTTCTGAGACTGCATTCAGGGCTGTCCTCACGATCAATTCTTGATCTGGCATGGCCCCTATGGAATTCAGCTAATCTCGGATCTCCTTCAATTGATCGAGGAAGGTGTTGATCTGTTCTCCCTTCTACATTTGGTATGATCGCAGCTGATTTTCTAGTAGCATCTTCCTCTACACAGAAGTATATTGATACAATTTCATCAGGGTCTCCCACATTGCATTTGTCATTTCCTTTTCGGCAAAATGTGGTACTACATGGTCCTTGACCCCGTCAAGGATGATGCTCTTGGCCCTCGCCATTGCCTCCTTGTACTTATTGTTCTCAACCGAGTCAACTGGGATTGTTATTGTTTTCAAGGCGAAGTCCTTGAGACGATTCTTGTCTAGAACGGACAAGATTCTGGCCTTACAGACTACAAAGTTTGAGGCTTCGTCTAGTTTGTCTAGGTCTCATACCTAGTTCACTGCCATTTCGTTGCTCCTCTACTTCCCTCCTTAAAGTTCTCAGTGTGACTACCTATGAGCCTCAATTTCCTTCCTGGAAACCCTTCTGCCAATGTCGAGATGTCCCCACTCTGATCATTACTGCAGCTACACCACTAATCTGGATTTCTTGGCTAGAAATCCTCGGCAGCAACTCCCTCCTCCTTGGTCTTGCCCTGTTAGGTACTGTTCTGACCACAGTACCCCACCAGCTTCACTCCACAACTTACCGACAACCTCCTATGCCTCAACAAAATGAAGGTTAGAGCTTCTAGGCTTTGCGCAATCCCGACACCAGCAAAATCCGCACCTCCTGGCCACGGGCGTCAATCCTTCCTGACTGAGAAAGATGAACGGGCACTGCATAGGTCAAGTCTGCTCCCTTCTGCCATTGTGCTAATCCTTCTCCTGGCTCAAACTTGATGACACAGGCACTGCTTCACATATTCTTTATTGCTTCTCCGCTAGGAACAACTTTTGTCACTCGGAACAGTGGTTTCTATTGCTGTTGCTCTATTTGATTGATGCCCTCAGTTCTCCTATGATCTGCAACCTTGCTCTGATAGCATGTTGGAATTTCTAAGTCTATCTGTTAGAAATATTTCTTGTACTTTTTGATTTATTTCTTCCTACTTGTTGTGTTAATTAACAAGTTGTTTATCATGTAAATACTGAAAATAGATACGAGTACAGTCTCAACACATACAGATCATCAACTTGAGGAAAAAAACAAGCACACAAGTGACACCGTTATTTTTGGAGTAATGTCCCTAGAAAAACCCAGTGCGGGAAAATCGGTGCAGCTATCTGAGCGTTTTATTATTAAGCAATTTTAGAATACAATCTGGGTGCCAAACCGGCTCAACCAACAGAGAATGATCTCGGCAGTAGTACCTCTCAGTCGGAGACAGATATTCTGGCTAAAACCCCGGATGAACAATCCCACAACTCTCAGCTCTAATCTGCCCCACAAAATCTCCAGCGTCTGCCTCGAGGGACTGCGTTAGCAACTCTGGCCCAGTGTAACCCCAACTCGCCTTGCGTCAGCCTCTAGAGGCACTGCCAACCTCTAGAGTCTCTGCGTCACCCACGCTGGCTCTCTTTGGCACTACGAAGCTCCTGGCTGGCTCTGCGTGGGCCCTGACTAGCTCTGCGTGGCCTCTAGCTGGCTCTTTGTCCCTCTCTCCCGGCTTCTGCGCTGATGCTCCCGACACCCTCTCTACCTCTTTGCTTCTATATTCACTGCGCCTCAGCTACAAATCTAATCACTCCTTCGATCTCCTCAGCAAGCCCTGCCCCAGAAAATTGAATTCTTGATCAACTTGATGTGTTCTCCAACTGACCCTCAAGCCTCCTCTTATTATTTTCTCGTTGGTCCGTCAGTGGCCGAGATAAATCTCTAATCAATGGCTAAGATTAGATTTGGCTTGATCAATGACTTTTGGACCCTTCTAACCCAGTTTTATATTAATACCCATTAATATTTTATTTTTCCTAAGTTTAGACTTAGGAACTCCATTAAAAATATTAATTATCTTAATATCTCCCAAACCGGTTAGAATTTGCCCAAACCATTTCTGGGTCTTGGAGATCTCATGTGCTTTAGCCTCTCCACATATTTTCATAGCTAGGGCACATCCGATGGTACCCCAAATCAACACTCCCTCTTAGCGAGGATTGTGCTGTGGTAGTACTCATCATTGAGTATCACCCTGATCATCTGGCATTGGTCCTTGTGCTGATGCTAGGTCTACTGCCCAACATCGTGTGCATTGCTGCATCATGTACTACTTCCCATCGCCCTGCCACTGCCACTGCCACATTTGCATCCGTACGACAACCCCTCTCTTCATGTTGCATCATGCTGCCCATTGCACTGCCACTACTAACTATTGCATTGCAACTCAATTACTGAGAAGTAAGTAACTGATCTCCCAATTCTGACATCTCTGTCAGGCTAGAGACACCCATGATGCTGAAACTCCCTCTGTCGTTGACAAGTGACCCTCTCTGACCTCTCCGCTGCTGCAACAACTCCATGCATCTCGCATTGTTGCCTCATGCTGTCCTGGGAATCTTGCACTATAGCTCCCTTTGTCGCTCCATCCGCATCCGTCTCTACTGACATCCCCCAGTATTTCTACTCCTCTTCCGGGCTCCCGTAGTAAGGTATATCCAAGAGGCTGGGTACCTCGAGGATCCTGCCCCTTATCTCCTATAGTCTGTCTGACTACAGCTTTATGTCTCCCCACTTCCTCTCAAGTGGCGTGTGAGCACTCATGGCACAGTCATCATCTATGTCTACTTCTTTCTCCGTCGTTGCTAGCGCAACCTTGGTCTTTGAAGCCTCTCCCTTGCTCTTCTTCCTCTGACACTGGCTCGCATAGTGACCCAGTTCCCCACAGTGGAAGCATTTGACCTTGGAGCGGTCCTTCTTCTTCTATTTCTCCTACTTTCCCTCAGATGCTAAGGCAACATCCTCCTCTTCCTCCTTCTTGATTCTGACCCCCTTGGCGCTGCTTCCCGCCTTGGTCAGCCTTCTGATCTCTTCTTGGTGAAGAACCGCCCACAGTTCCTCCCAATCTAGAAGGGTCGTCCTGCCTAGTATGCTCTGGACAAACACTTCCCAGTCTTCTAAGACTTCGTTTAGGGCTATCCTCACCATCAATTCTTGATATGGTGTGGCCCCTATGGAAGTCAGATGATCCTGGATCTCCTTCAATCGTCCGAGGAAGGTGTCGATTTGTTCTCCTTTCTGCATTTGGTATGACCATAGCTGATTTTCTAGTAACATCTTCCTCTGCACGGAAGTATGCTGATACAATTTTGTCAGGGTCTCCCACATTGCATTTTTCGTTTCCTTTTCGACAATATGTGGTAATACATGGTCCTTGACCCCATCAAGGATGATGCTCTTGGCCCTCGCCATTGCCTCCTCGTACTTATCGTTCACAACCTGGTCATCTGGGATCACTATCATTTTCAAGGCAAAGTCCTTGAGACGATTCATGTTTAGAACAGACAAGATTCTGGCCTTCCAGACTACAAAGTTTGAGGCTCCGTCCAGCCTGTCCTGATCTCTTACCCCGTTCAGTGCCATTTCGTTGCTCCTCTACTTCCCTCCTGGAAGTTCTCGGTGTGACTCCCTCTGAGCCTCAATTTTCCTCCTGGAAACCCATCTGACAATGTCAAGATGGCTCCACTCCGATCGTTATTGCAACTGCACCACCGATACAGATTTCTTGGCTAGAAATCCTCGGCAACAACTCCCTCTTCATTGGTCTTGCCTTGTTAGGTATTGTTCTGACCACAGTACCCCACCAGCTTCACTTCGCAACTTACCCACAACATCATATGCCTCAGCGAACTGAAGGTTAGAGCTTCTAGGCTCTGCGCAATCCGACACCATCAAAATCCGCACCTCCTGGCCATGGGCGTCAATCCTCCCTGACTGAGAAAGATGATTGGGTACTGTGTAGGTCAGGTCTGCTCCCTTCTGCCACTGCATTGATGCTCCTCCTAGCTCAAACTTGATGACATGGGTACTGTGTCACCCCTTCCTTGTTGCTTTTTCGCTAGGAACAACTTCTATCACTCAGGACAGTTGTTTCTGCTGCTGCTGCTCTGCTCGACTGATGTTCTCAGTTCTCCTATGATCTGCAAACTCTCTCTGATACCATGTTGGAATTTCTAAGTCTTTCTGTTAGAAATCCTTCCGGTACTTTCTGATTTATTTCTTCCTACTTATTTTGTTAATTAACAAGTTATTTACCATGTAAATACTGAAAATAAATACAAGTACAGCCTCAACACATACATATCATCAACTGAAGGAAAAACAAGCACACAAGTGACACCGTTATGTTTGGACTAATGTCCTCGGAAAAATCGAATGCGGGAAAACCGATGCAGCTATATGAGGGTTTTATTATTAAGCAGTTTCAGAATACAATCTGGGTGTCAAATCAGATCACCCAACAAAGAATGATCTTGGCAGTAGTACCTCTTAGTTGGAGACAGATATTCTGGGTAAAACCCTGGATGAACAATCCCACATCTCTCAACTCCAATCTACTCCACGAAATCTCTAGTGTCTGCCTCTAGGGACTGCGTCAGCCTCTTTGGCCTAGTGTCACCCCAACTCGCCCTGCATCAGCTTCTGGAGGCACTGTGTCAGCCTCTAGAGCCTCTGTGTCACCCACGTTGGCTCTCCCTGGCACTGCGCAGCTCTTCGCTGCCTCTATGTGGGACCTGACTGGCTTTGTGTGGCCTCTAGCTAGTTTTGCGTCCCTCTCTCCCGGCTTGTGCGCTGATGCTTCCGATACCCTCTCTGCCTGTTTGCTTTTGTATTCACTGCCCCTCAGCTTCAACTTTGATCATTCCTTCGATTTCCTCAGCAAGCCCTGCCCCAGAAAATTGAATTCTTGATCAACTCGGTGTGTTCTCTAACTGACCCTCAAGCCTCCTCTTATACTTTTCTTGTTGGTCCATCAACGGACGAGATTAAATCTCTAGTCAATGACTAAGATTAGATTTGGCTTGATCCATGACTTTTGGACCCTTTTAACCCAGTTTTATGTTAATACCCATTAATATTTTTTTCCCCTAAGTTTAGACTTAGGAACTCCATTAAAAATATTAATTATTTTAATATCTCCCATACCAGTTAGAATCTGCCCAAACCATTTATGGACCTTGGAGATCTCATGTGCTTTAGCCTCTCCACCAATTCTCATAGCTAGAGCACATCCGATGCTAACCCAAATCAACAATATCCACTGTTTGTAACATCTTCATGGAATGCTATTCCATGACAATTTCTGGATGGAACAATATGTATGGCTCATTGTACCTTCAACATTTTTTCTGGACATGAGTCAACCACTCCCCCCCGATGAGGGGTGTGTTCCAGCCAGCATCCATTTACTGCATCTACACAGGAATGCGGTTAGCAACTTCAGAGATGCAATTACTTAACTTGCATATTCAGCAGCAACCTTCATACTGGAAATCCTAGGAGTATATACTCATTATTTTAGAATAGAATCTCGCAAATCTCTAGCCTTACATACACCATTTACAGAACTTGTGGCAGATGTAGCTCTTCTCTTTTGTGACTAGCATAAGCTGACAGCAAAATAGAAAATCCTTTCCATATGCAAATAATGTCTATTTGGGCTTTCCTATACCTTTAAATACAAGACTCTTTTTTTGTGCACTGTCAGTAGTGCTCTCCCGAAAGTAACACTTTTGCTCCTTCAGTTCCTAAAACAGTGGTAGAGAGAGGCTCCTTGATGGTGATTCGTTATTTTCCGAAATAGCAAATACATCTGTTCTCATCTTCTTCACCTTCTGCAAGATATCAAACTCAGAAATACCAACTTACTTGTCATCACAAAATGCTGAAAAAAAATCTCTCATCCTTGCAAGGCATTCCATACAGAGTTTGAACTAGGAAAGTTGATATTGCATAGTGGCCATGAAATGACTTGATTTCCCAAGTCTGCAGGAGCTTTGTTGTCTCATACAAACCTTCCTCAAACTCCTAAAGAAAATCCAAGCCATATTAATAAGAATGTAAGCTCTTAGAGTCCTGCAAATAGTCTTGGGGCTGCTCTAGATGCATATTTATTTCCTCCCCAACCAGGGGTTTGTTTCCTCCCTCTTACATTTAAATCTGAATCTGGAAGCAGACATCCATTTCCCTCTGCAGTACCCCCTTTTTTTCCAAGACAAGAGATTAAAATATCATCAGATGCAAGGCAATGGGCAGTGTAAGGATATACCACCCAGTCTTGGACACGATAGTTTCTGGCTTCACAACCTTGGACTGATGCTTGTGGATCCATGGTTGTATGAATAGCATAAATACAACTTGATACCAATGAAGGCGACATGATATAACGCGTATGTACAAGAGAAACCCCATGACAAAATGGTGGATAAGAAATACCATATAACAAAATTTGAACACACAAAGGAACCAGGAACGCAGAGAGAACCAAAAGAGAGAAAATGATTGTTGAATATAAAATAAAGATACAAACCTACTCAGATTATGGAAGTGTTCATATGAAGCATTTAATTGATTGAGAATGCCCAAATATGTAAGCCTTCACTAATTATATAATATGCCTGTTCACTCAACCATTAGGATACTAGTTGAATTAAATTACCCATATGACTGACTCTACAAATATTGAAGAGATAGGCTGTTTGCTCCAGGTAGGTTTATAAAAATAAGATGAAATAAACCCTAACATCACAAACCTTAACTATAGAAACCCTAATTCATAATTCCTAGAATGACTTGTGTACTTCAAGTCTTTAAACAACAGTTAAAGTAACCTAAAATCAAAAAGTGACTTTAATATGCCTATGTTTATACTTGGCTATATGTCCTTTATATTATAACATCATCTCTATGCATACTAGTAACTACACACATACCATGAAACCAGTGGAAGACCCCTCTCTTCATCACACTTAGACCATAGATACGCCCTCAAAATTTATTCATACTGTTGGAATTAGGTTGTGCCAGGGAACTGATAAGAGACTTAATAGACATGAGAAGCTTGAAGACTATAACCAACAATAGTCAGGTTCCCTGCAAAGAACACCAATTCCACATGGACACTGGCTACAGACAAACCTGACAAGGAATCCTTAATCTAGTCATGACTCATGAATCCAACCCAATTAACCAAAAATCTGTTTTGTGAGCATTGGGCATGGCCCATAACCCCTAAAGCAGAGAAAAATGTATGTAAGCGTGCAAGAGCCCTATTGTCGCACAGATTGTCACGACAACGTTGAGACCGGGGGCTGTCACCCTGATCCCCGATCTCTCCGTTTAAGCCTGTCTCCCGCGGCTAAGGGGGGTAGACCCTATAGAAAAAGGATGACCAACTGTGAACCAGTTGCGCTGGGAGACACGAAATGAAACCAGCACTAAATTGATTGGTTTAATTTAATGGACCAGTGCCTTATGGGTTTGATGCTTAAATGATTGATTATCAGATGTTGCAGAAATATAAACCATGTAGAGTAACCATTTATCATCAAATTAATTTTTATCAAATGCAAGTAGATGCTTAAATGATACTCCAGCGATTGAAATTTCGAAAGATCACGTAAAAATTTGACTAAAGATCACATTCATGCAGTTAATCTTCAGATGAACATTGAATCGTGTTAAACACTAATTCCCACGATATAAACAAAATCGATTGTGCTTTGCAGGCCCGCGTGGATATGGAAGGACGCAGCTAGCAGGCGGAGAGGGTTTGAAACAGAGCTGAGAGATTTACCTGATGCCGCCTCATGAGATACCTGGTCCGTGCGTTCTTCCAGTAACGCCATGGATATAGTAACCGGAGTTGCTGGTCATCTTATAGCAAACATGGCCAAAGATCTTTTTACTGCAACCTTGAAGCGTTTGGATGCTATTATTCACATGGAGCCAAACAATCAGTCAATGCTACATAACAGAGAGCGTTTGAAGAACCTTGCACAAGATATATCTGCTGCCTTTCGAAATAGTGAGAACACAGCGCACTCTGAAATCCTCGAATATTATTTTGGGAGGATTATTAGTTTCATAAAAAGGGCGGATAGCCTCATTCTCGCTCAGTCCCAATTTGGCATCTCCAACATCGGAATTCCCCACCAAATTCCAGAACTGGCCGCAGAAATAGAGAAGCTCTTAAATGATTTTTCGAGTGACTTAGCAATAGCTGAGAATTCTCGGCGGGTGATGATTGCAAACACCGCCACTACCTCTGCTTCAACCCATTCCAGATGGGGGTTTTGTTGGAATGGCCAAAACAACGTTAACCTTAAACCGGATTTAGAATTTAGCTGAGTTTTTGTATGCAGGACGGTGGAACGGGCAGAAGCGTGGAGCAAAAACGTAGGTGGATTCGCTGTTTCGCTTGCGTTTTGTGGGGCTGTGTGATTTTACACAGCATAAATTTCAGTAAGTGAAACCCTGAGCAGCAGACAGCTTTGATAAACCTTGAAATTTCCTCAAAAGATTTGAGAATCCGTCGAAGACTATCCCTGCAGCCTGCAAATCGCACAAACAGAAGACCCGGAAATAATATGTGCAGAAAACAAGACTGAAACACTAAACTATCTAAATAATTTACAGTTTTGTGACTCTGCAACAGCCAGATTTGTCAGTGACATCAAAATATTTTTGAGAACTTCAAATTGCTAATAAAATGCCTCAGAAAGTCTCTCATGCAAATCATAAAATAAACTAAATGATTATCCCAAGATCAAAACTAGCCGGGCTCTACAATAAAATGCTAGCGAGAGTTGGCTGGTTCAGCCGAAAACTTCCCCAAACACCCACTGATCTTTTTCAACAAGATATTCCTGCACAGCTCACTTTAACCATCAATAAAGAGAGAAAAAATAGTACTAGATCTCCAAATGCAATAGAGATACCTGCCATTACTTCAGAAACCCTAATACCATTCAAACCCTAGCATGTGAACAAGATACCTATGCTCAACAATACTCTTCATTAAGCTGTTATTAATGGCTGAAAATTAAAATATGCAGAAAATGAAATGGCTCACAGCACTTCAAGAGAGTAACACCAGCAAGCTTTTGACCCCAAAGTCTTTCTTTATTAGCACCAAAAAAGTTTACAAGGAGAGCTTCTTCAACCAAAACTCAAATCCAATATCTAATAATCTCAAATGACCCCTAGCACCCTATTTAAAGGAAAAATTCCCAACGGCTAGTTTGAGCAATCCACGTCAAAACGATCTCGACCGTCAATGAGGATCAAGATATCTCTTAATCTCATCCGTCGAATTTTTAATGCATTTAAAAATTGAAATTCTCAAAATATTATTATTTTATTATTTTTTTAAGTTTTTATTTTATTTTATTTTTTTATTTAATTTATTTATTTATTTATTATTTTATTTATTTTTTATTTTGGATCCTCAAACTCAGCCTTTGGAAAAATTTCCCTAGGACCTAGGACTTAGACCCATGAGGGGATTAAAATATTTCCTAACCCTCAAGACACTTTACATCATGACTTTTACAATTTTTACATCTTCAAGGGGGAAAAGCCCTTTGACATGGACCCTCATAGACCACCCAGTTCTGCGACCAAACATAATCTAGCAGATTAACACACTAGGATTCTCCTAAGACTCTAATGACAAAATTCATTCCTGCTTTGGGGTCAGGTTGAAGGAAAACTCTGCCGATCATGGATCAGTGAGACGAAAAACCTTCCGGAATGCAGATTATCACTAGAAAATTAGGTCCACCTAGGCAAATTACATACATGACTCAGCTCTGCTAAGATTATTTACAATTCAAAACGCAGACTGGGTTTACAACTTAATGTGATCAAGGACGACGATGACTGTCGAATGGCATGGACATGCCGATCAAGTGTTATCCCTTTTTGCGAAGAAAAGGGGGGTGTACTGCTTATGGGTAGTTGACACCCAGCGGTCAACAAGCCCCATCAACTATTTTTCATTCAACCCTCATGGAAAGGAGAGAATCATCTGTAAAGTGGTTATTAACCATCTTTGAACCATCCGAGAGTTGAGTACCTTGAACATATCTTGCAATACAAGTAACCTAGAGCATTTGTTTTCAACACAGAGAAATAAGGAGCCAAATGGCACCAGTGATGAATAGACAGATGTAAGATGCAAGATGATCTGTGAGGATAAGGCATTGTTGACAGAAACAAAGGCTGAAGCATTGGTGAAGAGGGTGTTCACCATTGCAACGCAATGAGGTCCAAAGCCTAAGCAGGCAATCTCTGAAGTAGCAAACCAGTCAACCTGATCATAGGCCTTGTCAAACTCAATTTTCAAAATAAGGGACTGCTGACCAGTCTCCATTGACCACTCCATAAAATCCCATGCGAAAACCACGGTGTTAAGAATGAACTTCCCAAAACAAAACTATTCTGGTCTTGATGCACCACATTTCTAGTAACTGAGTAGATTGTTAAAGAGAAAACCTTAGCCATGATTTTATAAGAAACTATGGCCACAAAGCTCAAATGAAATCTCTAGATGAATTCTTGGGAATCAGTTTGACCAGACCCTGCTTGAGATACTTTGAAATGCAACTTGAAGCGAACACTTCAGAAGCCAAACAACAAATATAATGACCAGTGGTGTCCGATGCGGCCTTGTAGAACTCACTAGTAAGACCATCCATACCCAGTGATTTTCCATTTTGCATGGAAGTCAAAACAGCAGAAAGTTGTCCCATTGAGAAATCTGTATCCAACTTGTCCTGATCATTTGTAGAAACCTTGCAGGGACAGCACTACAACGAGGATCTGTAGCAGCAACCACCCTATTTGTCAGGGCTTATTTTGAAAATATGAATTAAGCATATGTCTGACCTTAGAAGGCTCTTCAGCAAGAGAACCATCAGCCCTACGCAGACCAAGCACCCTATCAACAGCCACCTTTCCTCTTGAGGAAGTCAAAATATAACTTTGAGTCATCATCCCCCTCTTGAATCCACAGAAGACGTGACAAACCCAAGCATCCCTGGCAATATCATCCTCTCTGCAAGCAGTCATCTCCAACTTTTCAGTCAGAAATTCCCTAATAATAAGTTATAACATTGCAATGTTGATGGGACTTTTAATTGAGCGATGCACAGCAAATATCAGTGATGCGCTTTCTAAACAATTCAAGCTAATGTTTTGCTTATGTCAATTTTTATACTTCATGTGTTCTGGTGTGCATAGGCTCAAATATTCGCACGATTGGATCATTCACATCCTTTTTTTAAAGCATACCAGATTTACTGAAAGAAATGATGCCAGAATTTCGCTGCTGCAAAAGCTTCTCTTTTTGTACTGAGCAGCCCCATTCCTACTTTATGGTCATTTGTTGGACATTCATATATTTATCTTATCTTATTTTTGGTTGATTTTTTTTCAGAATTGTTTATTTTCAAGTCCGTTTTATACCCAAAAGTAAATGGGAAAATATTCTGTAATTTTTAATTCTAATTGCATAATCTGGACATTATTATTGGGCATTTTCTAACTGTTTCCCTTATTTTCATTACCAGAAATGCTTTGCAGCAGTTGCATTTCTTTGCATTTATTTAATTAGTGTCATCTGCAGTGCATTCTTTATTATTCTTTTACCATGTCACTTGTACAGTACCAGATTTCCTTCAGACAGTGTGGTAATATGTCATATCTGACTTTACATTCCTTTTGCAGGAAATTTGCCAACAGGCACATGGCCTCTGGTCAGCACCTCTACGTATCGTTGTTGCTATTGTTTTTCTATATAAACAACTTGGCGTGGCATCACTGTTTGGTGCATCAGTATTTGTGCTTATGTTCCCATTACAGGTAATGTTACAATTTACAGGTTATATGTTGTGTTTTCCATTATGTGTGTGAAGCATGGAAGCCAAGGACAGTTCTTGGGAGATACTTGTGGTGTTTGGAGCAAACACTTGAAGGATGCATTTGGCTCACCCTTTAACTAGGGAATCATCTTATGCTCCAATTCAATTTCTTTATTTTCCTAGGTTTTCTTAGATGATAGATCCTACATGTTTTTGTTTCTCCCATTCGATATATAGATCTTATCAATATGTATGAGTCAATGTTTTCTGTAAAATGATCTTGTCAATTTTTGAGTGAGACTTGCAGTGTGTTTTGGATAAAGCACTAAAATGACCGTGTTGACCACTGCGTGTCAACTACCCATAGCAGTACACCCCCTTTTCTTCGCAAAAGGGATAACGCTTGATCGACATGTCCGTGCCATTTGACAGTCATCATCCACTTGATCATATTAAGTTGTAAACCCAGTCTGCATGTTGAATTGTAAATAATCTTAGCAGAGTTGAGTCATGTATGTAAAATTGCCTAGGTGGACCTAATTTTCTAATGATAATCTACGTTCTGGAAGGTTTTTCGTCTCATCGATCCATGATCGGCAGAGTTTTCCTTCAACTTAATCCCAAAGCCGGAATGAATTTTGTCATTAGAGTCTTAGGAGAATCCTAGTGTGTTAATCTGCTAGATTATGTTTGGTCGCAGAACTGGGTGGTCTATGAGGGTCTATGTCAAAGGACTTTTCCCCTTTGAGATGTAAAATTGTAAAAGTCATGATGTAAAGTGTCTTGAGGGTTAGGAAATGTTCTAATCACCTCATGGGACCTAAGTCCTAGGTCCTAGGGAATTTTTTCCAAAGGCTAAGTTCGAGGATCCATAATAAAAATAATAATAATAATAATAAAATACAAAAAAATAAAAATAAAAATTCTCATGAAAAATTTCGTTAAATTTTTGTTAGAGCTTTAGATTTTAATTTAAATTGATTTTTCTCTATAGTTTTTAGAATTAGTTTAGATTAGATAGGATTTTATTTTTTATTTTTTTGACAGTTTTCTTTTAGTTTAGGTTTAGATTTTATTTTTAAGTTTTGTGTTTTAAAATTATAAAAATAAAAAATCATAAAAAATACAAAATATAAAAATGGGAGTTTTATTTTCTTTTAAAAGAGTAGATTTAGATTTTTAAGTTTCATTAGGTCTTAAATTTTTGTCTAAAAAAACATAAAAATATTGTGGAAATTTTTTGCCAGATTCAGTATTTAGCTCAGTGATTTACCACGTTTTATCTTCTCTGCTAAGGCTAAAATTTTGATGTGAAATTAATGTTTATCATCTTTTATATGATTTGGCATGCTTGAATGATCATAAATGAGATATCTGGTTAGCGTTTAAAATTGGATGGTTGTGTATCGAAGCTTTATCTTTCGAAATTTTTAATCACTGGAATATCGTTATTAGGATTTAATCGTTGGATCACTATTAAAGCATTGTGCGTTTATCGAATATCTTACTTTACTTGAGTTATCTGATGGTTAATGATTGTTAATGAGTTCATTTTTCCGCAGCATTTGATAGATAATCTTTCAAACATTAACTCCATAAGGCACTGGTCTACTTATTTAATAAAATCAATTAAGTACTGGTTTCCTTTCGTGTCTCCCAAACCAACTGGCTCACAGTTGGTCATCCACTTTCCTATAGGGCCTACCCCCCTTAGCCGGGGGAGACAGGCTTAAACGGAGAGATCGGGGATCAGAGTGACAGCCCCTGATCTGAGCGTTGTCGTGACGATCTGTGCAACAACATTTTTTGGCGCCGTTTCCGAGGATAGAGTTTTTTCTGTCCTTGGTCCTTTCATTTCAATATTTTCCGTGTTTTACTCCCTGTTCGAGTGGCGACTCCACTTCATATATTATCTTCAAGAGTGTATACTAGAAGACATCCAAGCAGTCTGTGCAATCCTGCTTCTGATCCTGAAAGGGCCCTCAGAGTACGATTACACAAACTCTCTTCTCGTACACTTCTTGTTAACTTCGGACAAGAAGCCCTCTCTGATATCCATTTACTTTTTACTAGTCCAGTTGAGCACGACATCATGGACATATTCGCCCCATGTAACTTTGCTAATATTCAGGGTTATCCCAATGATATTCCAAAACATGGAATGGATAAATTGCCTATCTTTCAGGGAGATAACGCAACCAGTGCTAATTCACATCTGAAAGCTTTTAGTTCATGGTTGGGGAAATACGCAAGGGCCACTGATTTTAATCATGAAGATGTTAAAATGACCCTTTTTGTTTTGACTTTGGAGGGTGACGCTCTAGATTGGTTTACGGAAAAGCCTCAAAGTTCATTTGATTCCTTACAATCGATTGTTAATGCCTTTAAAGAAAAGTATGGAGATAAGCGAGAGGGAAGACACCTTGTGAAAGCTATCAGCATAATAAAAAAGAGAGAGAATGAAACTGCTGAAGAATTTAATAAAAGGTTTAATGACATTATTAAAGAATTACCTCAAGACTATAAACCTACCGATAAATCTCTTCGAGATTTTTTACATTGTTGCCTTTAGTCCTGAGCCATCTTATGAGTTAAGGCATGCTAGACTTAATGATTATAGGGATTGCCGAGCCTTAGCTATAGAACTTGAAAAGGACAAGGCAGCATCTGGGAAGTCTGAGATCCCAGGTTTCGATAGGGCTGCTACGAAACTAAAAGAACCTAAAGGAAAAGCAGTTCAAGAACCTGAAAGCGAGCTTGTTCTCAAATTGCTTCAAAAGATTGAAACCATGGAAATTAATCATACTAAGGAAATGGCCACTTTGCAGAATAGGTTGGTCCAAATGGAAAGAACGCAAACGCAAAATTTCCAGCCTCGAAATAATAATAATAGAAATAACAATTGGCAAAAGAAGGGTCAATCTAGTGAGCAAAGACCCCCTAATCCATTTACTAATTTGGTTGATAATGCTCCTCCTTATTGTTGGGTTTGTGATGCTCTTCATGAAGAAGCCACTTGCCCTATCGTTAGAAGAATCTTAGATAACGGGATGTTTGGAACAGGTGATCAAATAAATGTGGTAGGTAGCAAGTTTCCTTTGTCTATGGATGATTGGATAGATGTCAAGGAAAATAGTCGTGATGTTATGAATCCTTCATTAGCTTTTAGTATAAATAACCTTGAAAATGAAGATGACATTTTGGCTAGGTTATATGGTGAAAAACCCTCTCCTGAGCAAATCTTGGAAATTACTAGAGATAAAGGTTTGACCTACCAGAGAAGGGATAAAGATCAAAGCGGGAATCAAATTCCCCCTCGAACTTTTAACCCTAGTTTAAACTCTGAATTTGATGTCGATTTGGGAAGTTGGTTTAACAATGCCAAAATCTGGGTTCCTGTCTCCGAGATTGCTAAAAGCCCTTCCCAAAGAGATAAGTTACTAAAAGCTATCCAAGGTCCTCAAATAAATATTTCTCAACAAAAGAATCGAGAAGTTGACTATCATGATGCTCCCATATATTTGCAAAGCTTTGATGCTGATAACAAAGATCACCAACCTTTCTTTATCACCTTGTTGGTTAATGGATATAAATTGAATAATTGCATGTTGGATTCCGGTGCATTAGCTTGTGTAATGACTAAAAGGGTCATGGAACAACTTAACTTAAGAGTTTCTAGACCCTAATATATAACATATGTGCCATGGTTTCTAAGAAAATTGAAGTGCATGGTTTGATCAAAGATTTGCAAGTTCATCTATCAGTTTACCCAGACATCATGATTGTTATGGATATTGTTGTTGTGGATGTGCTTGATGCATGGGGTATGCTTTTATCTAGAAAGTGGGCCTCTGATCTAGGAGGAAGTATTCAAATGAATTGGTCATATGCTATGATTCCTTCTCCTAGGGGTGATGGTTTTGTAAGACTAAATAGAGAGCCTGAAAGAAAATTTCATGTCGAAGATCCTAAGAGGCCTCATAACGAGATAATCAAAGAACAATCTGACATTGAGAACTATGCCATCATGTCTAATTTCATAATTCTTCCCGATGATAAGATTAAGGATCTCAATAATATAGTTTGGTACATGTACTTCGATGGTGCAGCATTTAGGCATGGTAAAGGTGCTGGGATAGTGCTTAAGTCTCCCTTTGATCACATTTTCAAGTTTGCCTATCGATTAGAATTTGAAGCAACCAACAATGTTGCTGAATATGAGGCTATATTGTTGGGTCTTGAATTGGCAAAGTATTTGAAGATTAAGTTGCTTAGCATTAAGGGGGATTCTGATTTAGTTATCATGCAGCTTAAAAATAAATTTACATGCAGAATTCAAAGACTAAGGAATTATCAAAATGCTGTGTGGGATACTATGGAGCACTTTGATGCCCTTGACCTTGAAGCAATTCCAAGAGAGGAAAATAGTTTGGCAGATGAACTTGCCGTAGCTGCTACTACTTTCTAGTTATCTGATGAGCTAATTAAAGATAAGATCAAAATGGAAGTAATATTTAGACCATCTGTTCCAGATAACTTAGAGCATCGGCAGGTCTTTAATGATGAAAAGCAAGTCATTCGTTTTCTTAATAGTTTGGATGAGTTTGAGGATTTCCAGATAAATCCTGAGGAGGATGGATCTTTAAATCATGAACATATCATAAATCCTCCTCCTAGGAATGTGGTTGCCTTAGAGCAACATTTTGACCGGCATGATGCCACGAAGCTAAGAGAAGAAAATAAGATGGACCCAGGCGAATATCTTGAGATGAACATTGGTACTTCTTAAAACCCAAAAATTGTTAAAATCGGTAAAGGTACTAGTGTGGAGGAAAGGAAAAAGTTAACTAATTTACTTCGCGAATATCGAGATGTTTTAGCGTTTTCTTATGATGAATTAAAGGGCTATAGGGAAGATGTCATGGAACATACTATCCCCTTAAAAGATGAAGATGCTAAACCCTTTCGCCAGAAACTTAGGCAAATTAATCCTAAATTGGCCCCTTTAGTTCAGAAAGAGCTTGCGAAAATGCTTGCAGCAGGAATTATCGCTCAAACTAGGCATTCGACATGGTGTTCAAATCTGGTGATTGTTAGGAAAAAGAATGGTACAATAAGGCTTTGTGTCGATTTCCGAAACCTTAATCTAGCATGCAAGAAGGATAATTACCCTTTGCCAAACATGGAAACTTTGTTGCAAAGAGTAACCGATTCTGGAATGATGTCGTTGCTAGATGGTTTTTCCGGGTACAATCAGGTATGGGTTAAAAAGGAAGACCGTCATAAAACCACATTCACCATGCCATGGGGCACATTCGAATATATCAGAATGCCGTTTGGATTAACCAATGCTGGGTTACATTCCAAAGGGCTATGGATTATGCCTTCAAGGGATTAATCGGGAAATTTATTGAGATTTATCAAGATGATCTTACTGTATTTTCTAAAGATGGTATCAGTCATGTAAATCATCTTAGGCAGGTTTTCGATAGATGTAGAGAATACGGGATTTCTTTGAATCCAGCTAAGTCTGTTTTTGGAGTAACTGAAGGGAAATTACTGGGCCATATCATCTCTAAGGATGGAATCAAGATTGATCCGGAAAGATTTGAAGCAATCCAAAAGATTCCCCTTCCTCATAATCTCAAATCCCTTCAGTCTTTCCTTGGAAAGACAAATTTCATAAGAAGGTTTATTCCAAATTACGCAGAGATAGCTAAGCCTATTCAGAGTCTGCTAAAGAAAGATGCAAAATTTGTTTGGCAAGAAGACGGCAAAAAGGCTTTTCAAGAAATCAAATGTGCTATTGCAAGAGCTCCTGTCCTAGTTAGTCCCGATTATTCCAAGGATTTCATGATTTTTTCGTTCGCTTCCGAAGATACCATTGCTGGTGTCTTGCTGCAAAAGAATAAAGATGGTCACGACAGCCTATTGCTTTCATGAGTAGAGCACTTCAAAATTCTGAATTGAAGTACGATACCATGGAAAAGCAGGCTTATGCCTTGGTCAAGTCTCTGAAGCACTTCAAAACTTATGTGGGTTATTCTAAATTTATTGCTTTCGTCCCACATTTTGCTATTAAAGATATATTAACTCAAATTGATTGTTTAGGGACTCGTACTAGGTGGGTTACTAAGATACAAGAATATGATTTAGAGATCAAACCCACTAAGCTAGTTAAAGGCCAAGGTTTGGCTCAAATGTTGACTGAGAGTAACGAAAAGACTCTTGGTTTGTTTTGTGTTAGCGATCTATCTTTGCTTGAGTTGCAAAGGTTAGGAGAGCATGAGTGGTACAAGGACATAGTTTATTACTTGATGAATCTTGCATGTCCTAACCATTTAGTTGCTCATAAGAGAAGGGTTCTTAGACTAAAAGCCACTAAGTATTGCCTTATGAAGGATGGCCTTGGATGGCGAAATCCTGAGGGCATAGTGCTTAGGTGTGTTGATGACGTTGAGTCCAAGAAATTAATCTCTGAGTTTCATTCAGGATTTTGTGGTGGTCATTATGCTGCTAGAACTACCGCCCACAAAATCCTGAGAGCTGGTTATTATTGGCCTTCAATTTTTTCTGATGTGCATAAGTTCGTTAGAAATTGTCAAGCCTGTCAACTATTCACTGGGAAACAGAAGCTTGCTGCCCTGCCCCTACAACCTGTCATTGTAGAGGCACCTTTTCAGCATTGGGGTTTGGACTTCATAGAGAAGTTCCATGAAAATTCTAGCAATGGCTACTCATGGATTTTGACTGCTACGGATTATTTCACTAAATGGGTTGAGGCCATCCCTGCTAAGAATGCCACTAAAAAGGTTATTATGGATTTCATTGAAAATAACATCATTACTAGATTTGGTGTCCCTGCTAAGATCACTACTGACAATGCCAAAGCTTTTAGTTCCTTAGAGTTTTCATCTTTTTGTTTCAAGTATGGTATTGTCTTATCTCATTCGTCAAATTACTATCCTCAGGGTAATGGTCTGGCTGAATCAAGTAACAAGAATCTCATAACCATTATCAAAAAGATAGTAGGAGATAATAAGAGATCATGGGATAGCAAAATCAAGTATGCTTTATGGGCAGATAGAATCACTAAGAAGAAAGCTACTGGTAAATCTCCCTTTGAATTAGTTTATGGCTTGGATGTAACCTTACCTGTGCACCTTAAGTTGCCAGCTTCTCAGCTCCTTCAGAATTTTTCTACTGATAAAGAGGTTGTTTAGAATAGAATAGATCAGATTGTGGAGTTAGATGAAGCTCATAGGACAGCTTTTGATGCTATATGTAAAAATGAATCTAACATTAAGAAAAGCTTTGATAAATTCTCTCGATCTAGATCTTTGCAGGTGGGAGATAAGGTATTGCTTTGGGACCGCAAGAATGAGAAACCAGGAAAACATCAGAAGTTTGATAGTTTGTGGCTGGGACCGTACATCATTCGAGATATAGCTGGACCAAACTCATTCCACTTGAGCAGATTGGATGGCAAACCACTTGATCTACCTGCGAATGGCCAAATGCTCAAGCTGTTCTTCAAAGATGATATCTGATGCCACGGGGCATCCTTTGAATTGTATTTCTAACCCTACTCCTTGTCAATTCAGCATTTCGTTTCTGTTTTAGGATTAGATTTACTTTTCATGTTACTAGATAGTTAATAAATGAAGAGCTTCTATCTTTCATGTGCTTAAATATTATATGATGATTTTTGAATGGACGCTACTTATTTCTGCTGTGTTACGTGGGTGCAGATTCTGGATTCTCACATTCCTACAGTGCAGCAACGTGTCCCCAAGTAGAGCCAGATGTTGACCACTGCGTGTCAACTACCCATAGCAGTACACCCCCTTTTCTTCGCAAAAGGGATAGCGCTTGA
>APFE030474277.1:39530-51519 GCA_000404065.3 Pinus taeda
TTTCTTTTAGTTTTAGTTTAGATTTTAATTTTAAGTTTTGTTTTAAAATTATAAAAATAAAAAATCATAAAAAATACAAAATATAAAAAGGGGAGTTTTATTTTCTTTTAAAGAGTAGATTTAGATTTTTAAGTTTCATTAGGTTTTAAATTTTTGTCTAAAAAAACATAAAAATATTGTGGAAATTTTTTGCCAGATTCAGTATTTAGCTCAGTGATTTACCACGATTTATCTTCTCTGCTAAGGCTAAAATTTTGATGTGAAATTAATGTTTATCATCTTTTATATGATTTGGCATGCTTGAATTATCATAAATGAGATATCTAGTTAGCGTTTAAAATTGGATGGTTGTGTATCGAAGCTTTATCTTTCAAAATTTTTAATCACTAGAATATCGTTATTAGGATTTAATCGCTGGATCACTATTAAAGCATTGTGCGTTTATCGAATATCTTACATTACTTGAGTTATCTGATGGTTAATGATTGTTAATGAGTTCATTTTTCCGCAGCATTTGATAGATAATCTTTCAAACATTAACTCCATAAGGCACTGGTCTACTTATTTAATAAAATCAATTAAGTACTGGTTTCCTTTCGTGTCTTCCAAACCAATTGGCTCACAGTTGGTCATCCACTTTCCTATAGGGTCTACCCCCCTTAGCCGCGGGAGACAGGCTTAAACGGAGAGATCGGGGATCAGAGTGACAGCCCCTGATTTGAGCGTTGTCGTGATGATCTGTGCGACAACAGACTGGATTTGCCTTGCCCTTTACACGAGGGAATTATTTTATGCTCTAAACAGAGTTCTGTATTTTTCTTAGATGACATGTCCTACACCTTTCTGTTTCTCCCATTCAATATGTAGGCCGATTGAATATTTACAAGTCAATGTTCACTATAAAAAGATCTTGTCTAACAATTCCTGTACATATAGGGCATGTTACCCACCAAAAGTGGGAACTCCTAGGATAACTTTTTGTAATATCTCGTTTCAGAGATATTCTCCAAAACCCCAGTAACTCCAACCAAATATGTACAAATGATATAATAACTGGGAAGCTCAAAATGATAAAAATGACAGTGTTGCAATATATAATAATATAAACGTGAAATATCAGCAGATACTCAAGAAATACAGAGAGAAATGCTAAGCCATTTTATTATATTGAGCAATAGAATGAGTACAAGAGGTGATCAGAAAGATGACACCTCGACTTGCACAAGGCAAGTGAAGAAATACACTCAGAATAGCAAAGGAATGACTTCTCTTTGACCTGCGTCCTAGCTGCTGGAGAACTGTCATGTTGTTGCTGCTGGAAATTGAATGAGGATTTGGGGTTGTTCCCCTCCTTAGAAAAGGCTGAAACTCTGGAATCGAACTTTACTCAAGAAACCCAGGAAAACCCAGAAAGATTTTCTGGAATGGCCGACCCCCAAAAATCACCCCCTTGGGGTTCTGCGCAGTCCTTCAATGCTCTACGCTGCCACTGAATGAAACTCTCCAGTAATCTACTTGAAACCTCTGCCAAAACCCTCCAATATGCAAGGGCTGATCCCCCACTCAATCTCCCAGCACAATCCTGCTGCAAACCTTCTATCCAGAACTCCTGCCAGAAAGAACTGCGTCATCCTTCTCAATGTTGCGCAGTCTTCCAAGATGCTCAATCCTCTTGCCAAAAATGCTGATGAAACTACTGTAAAAATGCTGAAGGAAATACCTTGCCCGAGCAGGCACTCGAAGTCCCCCGGGGCTAAGGGTGAGATCTCCAAACGGAGACACTCAATGCACTAAACAATGCTGCAGACTAGCTAAACAGCCAGCTCTAAGTCGAAATGACTAGATCAAATGCGCATAATCGAATGCCAAAATGAGGAAGCTCCTCTCTCCTTTATAGCCTTTGCCTCTCTCAATCCCAAGACCCACCTTCTCCAGCGTATTTCCTCTCTTGCCACGTGTTTCTTCCTTTCTGCGCGGTCCCTCCAAGTGTCTGCGTGGACTCCAGCTCTGCATCCCCCTTGGGTCCCCTTTAAATCACAACGTTGTGCTACTAGGAAGTGACTTTTATTCTAAAAGTGAGTCATGTCCCCTTTCCCTCACCTTTTTATTCATAAGTAACTATAGAAGGCAAAAATAAGCAAAATCGAATATTCCAGTTAGCCATGAGTAATTAGGAATATTACAGTCTCCCCCGGCAAAATGTTGCTTGTCCTCAAGCCACTAAAGTGATGGATGCTACAAGATTTTCTCACTCTCCCAAGTGGCATCCTCATCCGGCAAATTCTTCCACCTCACCAAGAATTCCCAGACCATCCTGCTCCGCAGCCAAATACAACATCTTCGTCAACCCAAACTCACACTTGGAGAGTTTGGCATAGAACTGTTGCTCCTGCAAGATACGCAACACTGTCTCAATGTGCTGGAGATGCTCCTCCCAAGTCCCGCTGTAGATGAGAATGTCATCAAAGAATACCAACACAAACATCCTCAAGTGACTGCGGAAGATGTGATTCATGCAGGACTGAAATGTGGTGGGGGCGTTGGTTAGCCCAAAGGGCATCACCAAGAACTCAAAGTGCCCATAGTGAGACCTGAAGGCGGTCTTGGGAATGTCCTACTCCCTCACGCGAATCTGATGGTACCCAGATCTCAAATCAATCTTTGAGAAGAACCGTGCTCCTCTCAACTCATCCATCAACTCGTCGATCCTGGGTATGGGGTACCTGTTCTTCAGTGTCTTTTTGTTTATGGCCCTATAGTCAATGCACATTCTCAATGTGTCGTCCTTCTTCTTCACCAACACCACGGAAGAAGCGAAAGGACTCGTTCTTGGCCGAATGTGCCCAAGAGCCAGCAAATTCTGGATAGCCCGCTTAATCTCATCTCGATAGGCCTTGGGGTGCCTATAGGGGGTGGTAATCACTGCCTGTATGCCCTGCTCAAGCTCGATGATGTGCTCAAACCCCCGGTCCGGTGGTTGTCCCAGTGGAATCTCCCCAAACACTATGGCATACCGGTCAAGGATGGACCGTATCTCCGGATGTACCGTCTGCCCTGTAGTCCCTGCCTTTGATGCACGCAGCTCTACTGCCCACTCTACGTCCCCCTTTCGAAAGACTACCTCCATTCGATGAGTCGAAACAGTCTGAAGCGGATATGTGTGTTGTTCTCGTATCTTCTCATGCCTCCATGTCTTCTCATCATCCCACTCCATCTCTAGGGTCTTCCAATCTGTCGTGACCTTCCCTAGAGTAATAAGCTACTGAACACCCAGTGTTATGTTGGTGTCCAGAATATAGACCACGAAAAAGTGGTCAGTCAATGTGTAGGTGTCTATCATCACTGACAGCTCTAGAACATAACGAGCACACATCATGGTCTGATCTCCTGGGACCAAGACTAAAAACCCATCGAAGCTCTCTGTCTGTATATCTCTCCGCTCAACCATTTCTGCATCGATGAAGTTGTGGGTTGCCCCACTGTCAACCAAAACTGATACTCGCTAGCCACATACTGTCCTCCGTACATGTAACGTCAGATACTTGGGCCCCTCCGATAGGTGCAAAAGGTGCACCACCTACTGCTGGCGGTGAATGTGGCAAAGGTCCCTGCATGGCATGACTATCTCCTGCCTCCACATCATCCTCATCATCCTCTTCCCCACTGCTCTCGGAGAAGACCTCAATAAAATGTGTTATTCCAACAGCACATCTATGTCCTGGTGCCCACGGTTCCTGACAGGTGAAGCACAATCGCTTCTTCTTCAACTCCCTCTTGGCATCATCGTCAATCTGTGCTCGTCCTGGATCCCCCTTTGGAGGTGGAATCCTCACATCCTTCCCCTTAAACTGGAAAGTCTATATCTAGGGGTAAGGTGTCCGGGTCCTGGGTAAGACATCCTATAAGTCTCGGGTCCTGTTAATGGCGTCTTGGAGTGTGGATGGTCTAGTGGATCGAACTAAACCCCGAAGTGGCTCTGCTAACCCCTCAACATACATATAGATCCTCCGTGCCATGGATAGATCTGGCACCATCACTGAGACCCTCAAGAAATCTGCAATGTAGGTCTCTAGGCTCCCTGTTTGTTTGAGCCTCGTTAGCTCAACAAAATGCTGCTCTGGATCCCTTCGATCAAATCGCTCCATCAATCTCCTGGTGAACTTGGCATATGTCGTCACTGTGGAGTGTCCGAGTGTAACCATCTCATGAAACCACCAATCTTGAGCCTCACCATCCAAATGCAATGTTTTCACCTTGATGGCCTCTGTCTCCGACATCTGGTTAAGCTAGAAATAAATGTCCAACTTCTCCACCCAAGACTTTGCCGAACTATTTGATGAACCATCAAATGTAGGCAAGTGGAATCTACCTGCTGCACGGTGGGTGTCACCATCATGGTAATGCCGGTACCCTCTGTGATGGTCGTGGGGTCTACTATCCCACTGGAGCTTAACAAAGTCTCTGAACGAAAGAGCATCCTTGAACTCCTGCCCATAGGCCTGGTATTCTACAAAATAAATGCCCATATGACCGGGCTCTGCCTCCTGCTGGGCTTCGACCCCCGTGTTTGCTTCTAAGAATGTGGGCATGGTAGAGCGTGTAGGGGCATGCGAGGCCACTTGCTGTGCAGTATCATGCTGCTCTGGCAAATGATGGGATGCACCCGATTCCTCACCAATCTGAAAAATCTGTGGGCTCTCACGCTGTCTAGCCTCTACTGCTGTGAATCTCTGCCCCATCACCTCAATCTGCCTCGACAGATCCTGTACTGATTTGAGGAGCATATCCGCAAATCTCTTCCCGTCCTCGTCTGCCATCAGATCCTTCTGCTCTGCGTCCACCACAAGCTTCTCCTGTTCTGCATCCACCACAGGCTCCCCCTGTTCTGCGTCCACCACCAGAACACAGTCTCTGTCTCCGTAAGTATTTTCCCGCCTACGCCTAGTGACTCTGTATCTCCTACCTTTGTAACAGATGTAGGGTTTTTCCCCTGGTGTCATAGATTGCTAGCTCCACAGGCTGAGCCAGATCTATGCTCTGATACCACTGTAATATCCCGTTTCAGAGATATTCTCCAAAACCCCAGTAACTCCAACCAAATACGTACAAATGATATAATAACTGGGAAGCTCAAAATGATAAAAATGACAGTGGTGCAATATATAATAATATAAATGTGAAATATAAGCAGATACTCAAGAAATACAGAGAGAAATGCTAAGCCATTTTATTATATTGAGCAACAGAATGAGTATAGGAGGTGATCAGAAAGATGGCACCTCGACTTGCACAAGGAAAGTGAAGAAATACACTCAGAATAGCAAAGGAATGGCTTCTCTCTGATCTGCGTCCCAGCTACTGG
This sequence comes from Pinus taeda, assembly GCA_000404065.3. Taxonomy (NCBI): domain Eukaryota; kingdom Viridiplantae; phylum Streptophyta; class Pinopsida; order Pinales; family Pinaceae; genus Pinus; species Pinus taeda. Next base: position 44,893 of record APFE030474277.1, read on the forward strand.
AGAACTGTCGTGCTGTTGCTGCTGCTGGAAATCGAATGGGGATTTGGGGTTGTTCCCCTCCTCAGAAAGGCTAAAACTCTAGAATTGGACTCTACTCAAGAAACCCAACAAAACCTAGAAACCTTTTCTGGAATGGCCGACCCCCGAAAATCACCCCCTTGGGGTTCTGCGCAGTCACTCAATGCTCTACGTTGCCACTGAATGAAACTCTCCAGTAATCTACCTGAAACCTCTGCCAAAACCCTCCAATATGCAAGGGCTGATCCCCTGCTCAATCTCCCAGCACAATCCCGCTGCAAACCCTCAATCTAGAACTCCTGCTAGAAAGAATTGCGTCATCCCTCTCAGTGCTGCGCAATCCTCCAAGATGCTCAATCCTCATGCCAAAAATGCTGATGAAACTACTACAAAAATGCTGATGGAAATACCTTGCCCGAGCAGGCACTTGAAGTCCCCCGGGGCTAAAGGTGAGATCTCCGAACGGAGACACTCAATGCACTAAACAGTGTTGTAGACTAGCTAAACAGCTAGTGTGCTCTAAGTCGAAGTGACTAGCTCAAATGCATATAATCGAATGCCAAAATGAGGAAGCTCCTCTCTCCTTTATAGCCTTTGCCTCTCTCAATCCCAAGACCCACCTTCTCTAGCGTAATTCCTCTCTTGCCACGTGTTTCTTCCCTTCTGCGCAGTCCCTCCAAGTGTCTGCGTGGGATCCATCTCTGCATCCCCCTTGGGCCCCCTTGGCTCCCCTTTAAGTCACAACGTTGTGCTACTAGGAAGTGACTTTTATTCTAAAAGTGAGTCATGTCCCCTTTTCCTCACCTTTTTATTGATAAGTAACTGTAGAAGGAAAAAATAAGCAAAATCGAATATTTCAATTAACCATGGCTAATTAAGAATATTACACTTTTCTCCTATTAATCTTCTTCCAGTGAGCAACTAGCAGCCCCTGATAGCCACTTTGTAGCCGATGTGATATGCCACTTTATCTCCTCCACTTGCATGAGTTGTATGTTTCCTCACCCATTTGTCAAGAGAACATGTTAGAAGGTGGGAAATATGACCCAAAAGGTATGTTTTTCATCGTGCAATCGGGTGCTAATATTTGTTTTTCATTTGGGCATTTTGACATGGATTATTGGGTGACTTGGAAGAATGGATTTGACTGTGCTTTTGTTCCCTCACCTTAAATTGGGGGTCAATCTTCAATCCTAGTCCTATGGGATCTCCTCTATTGGCCTCTAGCTTTAGGAAGGGCACTACTTGGGAAACCCTGATTTTTGTAGCATGGTCTCGTTTTCACATTCCATATTTATCACCCCCCCCACATTATGAGCCCTATATTTATTTTTCGTCAGCACTTCAAAATCATGTCTATGTCTAAAACACAATCACAAACACACAAAAATGCCACAACACAAGCACTTGGCACAACGAAAAATGTACAATAGTGAATCATTGTTGTAAACAAGAATTTTTGCACAACCCAAAACTTGTTATATTGCAACTTTAATACAACAAACATACGGTTCTCGTACTAGGGATCAAGGTCCTTATAGTCATAGTTTTAAAAACTGGAACCGGTGAAAGGACCGATCCACCTAATAAACCAGGTTTCAAACCGGAACTGTTCAAACCGAGACTGATCAGATCTCAATGAACTGGTCTTTAAAAAATACATGAAACAATTAGTTTTTAATAAAAAAACTATTTTTAAGATTTAAAACCATTATTCCAAACCAATAGAAACAATATATGCAAGATTTTCTCATCTATATACCATGTAAAGGTGAATATAAAAGAATGGCACCAAGTGCAATACATATCAGCAACAAAATACATAATCAATGAGGTTCTAAATTGCCTCTAAAGTCCGAAAACAATGCTCTAAGTTGTGGGGCCACTGGCCTACTACAAGTCTACATATTAGTGATCAACAACATGATCACTCCTCATCATGATCAAACTCATCACCATTACTAGACAAGAGATCATCAACATGAGCAACATGAATAATATGGCTTGGAGTTTGAGGACTCCTAAAACTCCTCTGCAACTTTAGTAGTAGTAGTACTAGCAGCAAAAATAGACATCAAAACTACAAATCACTGATCAACATGGTTACTCATGAAACTCATCATTGAGTCAATGCTACTAGAAATGGGATCATCAACAAGAGATACATAAACATCATCTAGCTCAAAGTCTTCAGACTTGGATTTCTCAACCTTATAACATGATAGAAATTGAAAAAGTTTAACATGCCTAACCAATGATTTTGGTTTGAGTGAAGGGTTCATCTTCTCAACCTTATAATGTGGTAGAAAAAGATTAGCATGCCTAACCAATTGTTTTCCTTTGAGTGAAGGGTACATTCTTATTAAGGTCATGGTAGAGGAGTTCAACAATTAATACCACCAACATCAACAAAGTTCAACAATCAATGCCACCAACATCAAGATTCTTAAAGGGCTTCATGCTCCTGATCAAATGCAAATCTCATACCCTCATGCATGATGGAATCAAATAGAAACATTGCAAACCCCCAAACCATGAAATCCTAAAAACCATTAAGTCTGCTGAATTTTGAGTGAAATCTAAAATTCTAATTTCTCCATATGAAATTCAATGAAAGTCGAAATCTCTCTCAAACGTCCTGAGCCATTTCATGGTAATGTTAAAAATTTAAGTAACAGGATGAAAATGAATGATAAAGTAGATGTCACTTTTACTTTAAGAATTTAACATTGCCAACATTGCTAGGGTTGAGATGTGTCAGGAAAATGAGAGGGTAGGCATGCTTTTCTTGGAGGTGTTATTTTTGGAGGAAAACAACCCCAAATTTCCCTCAAAACAACTTAAAAACTCACAAAATTGCATTATGTGGGGTCCGTAGTTGGCCTGGCAATAAACTGACCGATTTATGATGGAACTGATCGGTTTACAATGGAATCGGCCGGTTTGACCATAAACCTATCGGTTCCATCATAAACCGGTCTGTTTGGTCCGGTTTTTGTGATTTTTCGGCGAAGTCAACCCTTAAACCTGGTTTTTTGCCCGATTTGACCTGATTGCCTAATGAACCGGTTAGTTTGACTGATTTCTGGTTCACGCCGACCGATTTTTAAAACTATGCTTATAATTAGCCTTGATACAAGGAAAACTAGGGCTTGATGTCAACAACACATGACCATAAATCTTCCCTTGGACAAGACACACTTGACTTACTTTCTGATGAAGCGCTTACTACTGCACTTTCAATCCACTTGCCTTGAACTCTTGGCAAGTCCTTTGCCTCCTATACTTGCAGAGAGTATTGTTGGTCCAACACCTCTGCTGCTGCTGCTCATAAGTTCTTTTGCTACTTCAAAATGGATTACATCTTCAGCTCATCAATCTACCTTCTATCAATCCTCCTACTACTCCAAGAACACTAAACATAGGCTAACAACTCTACCCTCTAGCAGTCCTTTGCTACTCCAAAGGTTTCTATTCTTAAGGTCTTCAACAAGACAACCCTCACACGAGAACTCTACTCCACCAAAGTCACTGTACTTAGGGTCCAACAAGCTTGACTTCATAAAGACCTCTTGCTGCTCCAAAATGTCTGATCATAGGCATACATAAACAACTCTCTAACTGTCTTCTTGCTTTGTCGATACATGCCATAAAAGAGACTATGCAAACATGATGTCAGCATTTCCACCTCTTGTGTGGGCTAACTTTTATGTTTTGCATTGGCTATGAGGTTGGCTTGTAACCTCACTTAGCATCAAGGCCATTATTTTACAATTTAAGGGGATTTTAGGATAAATTAGAGATCATTGGACATGTATAAATAAGAGAGAGGTCATTTCACTCTCTCATCATCATCACTTGGAGAATTCAGACCCCTAAGAATTCACACTTCTTCCTTCTTGGCTATTGGAGATTATTGGAATGCATTTTGATGTTTGGAAGCCATTTTGGATTGTCTTTGGTGAATGGATGGATATACTACATGTTATTTGTAAGTGCCTATTGTTGAAGATTATCATTTTGAATTTGTCTATGGAATTGTTACTTCTAGATTATACTTGATTGTGCCCTAATTTGTTGAAAATAAATTTTAATGGCTATCTAGTTGAGAATTGCATATGTTACTCATTATATAACATGTAATGAATATTCTTAGTGGTGGAATTCTTATAACTCTCCATCAAACTCCATTTATCATTGAGTGGGTAAATGCTAGAATTTTGACACCTAGGGCATCAAATTTCGGCCTCCTTAGCAACAAATTAAGCTTATTTAGAGCATCCTTGACTCCATTGGGATTTTTTTCTCAAATTGCAGCAACTAGAAACTTATTCTTATAACTGATTAAATTACGTAGTTTATTTGCTACAACGAACAACGAATAAATTACATTGCAATTCTTCAGAAATAAAAATGTTGCGGAAAATAAAGTACTGGAAACTAAGAAATATACAACACACACATAAAATTTGACACAATTATTTTGGAAAAGTGTCCCTAGAAAAACCCAGTGCGAGAAAATTGGTGCACCAGATGAGGGTTTTATTATTATGCAATCGTGAAATTTGAGTACAATCTGAATGCGCAAAACTGACAATCCTCTACAAGGAATACTGGCCACAAAAATTAGTGAGACGAATCTTCTCCGTGACACTGATCCAACTCCAAATTTGGCACAAACTGGGTGGCTCGAAACCCCTATTTAAGCCTATGTGCAGATGTTGCACAGTCCCTCACACTCACTTCCTGGAAGTTGCTCTGATCAAGACATCCATCCCAACTTAGCCTCTAAGAATTACTCGCTATCCCTTCTGGAATTTCTATCGGCCTCCAACAACTAAATTGACACTCACTCTCGCTGAATCAAACTCTTCCTCTGAAGTTGCCTGCGCAGTCCCTGTGCAACCTCACTGAGCAAAACTCGGCCCTTCTGCAACTGATTCTCTAGAATTGGAATCTCCTCTAGAATCATTGTCTCTACCCCTCACTTGCTCTAGTTCACCTCTGGCTTGAACTTCTCTTCCCTACTTAACTACTACATCTGTATAGCTCGACCTGCCAAGGAAAATCAACCTCAAGTGTGTTTTGCTCCAACCCCATCAACCTACTCTTAGAATCTCTCGTTGGGTCACCAACGACCATGATTGAATGATCATCAACGACTAAGATCATCCTGAGTCGATCCATGTGAGTTTCTAGAGAAATCTCACCTTTCTCAATCAATTCCTGTTAATTAATCGCTTTTCCTAAGTTAAAGTTAGGAAATATTTAACTATTGATTGATTAACTTAATTGATCCATCTTTGGGTATTTTCTCCTGAAACGTTTTCTGGCTTTTATATTTCTAGTGTTTCTAAGCCTCTCTGACCAAAGTCGAGACTAAAACACATTTCTGACGCTACCTAACCATAAAAAGCTAACACTCCCTCTTAACGAGGAAGGTGTTCTAGACTATCTCATAGCATCCTCCCATGCATGTTGTTGATGTATGATAATTGTGACAACCTGCCACTGACACTATGTAACTCTGATTCATTTGCCATTATGAGTTAAACCAACTTGCATCTGCATTGCTGCTAACACTGCACTATACACCCCGCACTGCTGCCAATTCCGCATCTGCGCTACAACTGATCTCATGTTTTTGTTGCAACTATTGCAACTGAGAACAAATTTCCTAACAGTGCTACTGAAAAATGTTCTACATTATACCCATTTGTTCCCTAAAATTGACGAAGTTGGCTGTCGCTAGAGTTTTCATGAGTATATCTGCAACCTGCTCTTCTGTGGGAACATGTTGTAGCTAGATTGCTCCACGTTGCACAAAATCTCTAATGAAATGATATCAAATGTCTATGTGTTTCAACCTATCATGAAAAACTGGATTCTCAGAGAGCATGATGCAACTATGATTATCATAGTAGATGTTGGTCGCATCCAACCTCTGACTAAACACACTCGCCAGTAGCTTCTGAAGCCATATAGCTTCACACGTGGTTGTGCTAGCTTCCATATACTTTGCTTTTGCTGAGCTCAGTGCTACTGACTTCTACTTCCTTCTACACCAACAAACCATCCCTGATCTAACATTGAAGCAAAACACCCTGTTGACCGCTGCGTGTCAACTACCCATAAGCAGTACACCCCCTTTTTTTTTTTTGCAAAAAGGGATAGCGCTTGATCCACATGTTTGTGCCATTCAACAGTCATCGTCATTCTCCTGATCATATTAAGTTGTAAACCCAGTCTGCATTTTGATGTAAATAATCTTAGGAGAGCTGAGTCATGTATGTAAATTGCCTAGGTGGACCTAATTTTCTAGTGATAATCTTCATTCCGGAAGGTTTTTCGTCTCACCGATCAATGATTGGCACAGTTTTCCTTCAACCTGACCCCAAAGCCGGAATGAATTTTATCATTAGAGTCTTGGGAGAATCCTAGAGTGTTGATCTGCTAGATTATGTTTGGTCGCAGAACTGGGTGGTTTATGAGGGTCTATGTCAAATGGGTTCTCCCCCTTGAGATGTAAAGTTGTAAAAGTCATGATGAAAAGTGTTTCGAGGGTTAGGAAATGTTAATCCCCTCATGCGTCTTAAGTCCTAGGTCCTA
>APFE030474284.1:0-14113 GCA_000404065.3 Pinus taeda
AATATTTTAATTCGACGGATGAGATTAAGAGCTGTCTTGATCCTCATCGACGGTCGAGATCTCTTCAACATGGATCACTCGAACTAGCCGTTGGAGTCATTTCCTTATATAGGGTTTTAGGGGGTCATTTCAGATCAATCTGATCTGTGAGTCAAAGACTGAGGAAGCTCTCTTGTAAATCTGTTTCTGGTTAATAAAAGAAGACTTTGGGGTCCATATCTTGTTGGTGTTACTCTCTTGAAATGTTGTGAGATTGTTTAATTTTTTGTATATGTTATTTTCAGCCGTTAATAATAGCTTTTTCATAGAGTATTGTGAGCACAAGTATCTTGCTCACTTGCTAGGGTTTGGGTGTTGTTAGGGTTTCTGAAGTAATGGCAGGTATCTCCATTATTTCCTGAGATCTAGCAGCATTTTTGCCCTCTTTACTGATGGTGTTTTGAGCTGTGCAGAGAACATTTTCTGTAGGAAATTTGTGGGCGTTCGGGGAAGTTCTCGACTGAACCAACCAACTCCCACAAGCATTTTTTTTTTTGCTGAGCCCAGTTGGATTTGATCCTGGGTCTATCATTCGGTTTATTTTTTTTAATTTGCATGAGAGATTTTTCTGAAGTTCTTCACAGTGAAAATCTGAAAATCTTTATCTCTTTAAAATATTTATGTGCTTACTGCCTAATCTGGCTGTTAAGGCGCCACATCTGTAAACTATTAGCTGTTTTAGGGTTTCAAAGTTTTTTTTATCTAGGGTTTTAATTTTTTTTATTTTTTTTAGGTTTGTTTTATGCAGATGTCTTTTTTTTGGGTAATCTTTCATTTTTCAGGCGGCAGGGTTCTCAAAAAGTCGGCACTGTTTTCTGCTGGAAATTGCGCCCAAAACTCTCCATTCACCAGCATACTTTCCTGGCGTCCATCTGCCCATTTGATTCTGCAGTTTTTCGTTTAGCCATCAAAATCCGTTGAAAAATATTCACGCACAAGCCAGGTATTTCATGAGGCGGCATCAGGTATGTACGTTGACAGTTTAAAGTTATAAGCGTGAAGAGAGCGTAGCCATTTCTTTTGTGCGGACGTCAGGAAAATCAGCGTGAATCTTCAGAGCACTATAAAAACGCCAGCCCGAGCGAAATTCTTCTTCACGCTGAGTGGTAAGAACTTTGTCATTAAAGCTAAAATCGATTTGCTGTATGCAGTTTCAGGCTTACTAAAATCCGAAATCAATCAGTCACGAATACGGTACGCGTCAATCCTTTCAGCCTCTGTCGTTTTCATTTGGCATAGGCTTAGTTTTAAGCTTTTCAAAAAAAAAAAAAAATCGATCCCCGTCCGTCCTTGTATCCTGCGTTTCCCTCAGCTGCCTGCGGCTTCATCTCTATCCATTGCTGCCACCTGCGTGCTGCCCTCTGCATCTACGTGAGGCCTTCAACGAAATCCCTTGTCTACGTGACCTGCTCCTCCTTTGCTGCCCGTCCAAAGCACCTGCACACAAACGAAAATACAATCCGAAGTTTTGGTTTCGTGGGTCTAAGGCACGCATTGATCTTTCGCTGCGTTGCCTCAGCTGCCATCCTGGCCTGCGTGCTGTTCCATCTGCCACTGTATGCTCATTCCGCTGCTGCCGTCAAGTTTCTCAGAGCCCGTCTCTCCATCCTCGTCGCCGACCCGCAGCTCCAACCTCCGCACGCTAACCTGCAATACAATCGTTTTTTTTTTATGATAGTTGTGCATTTTGGGCATAGTCACGTAGGTTTAGTTCAACCCTTTTTTTAAATAGGTTTAGTTTTAGATTGCATTTGGTTTTTTTTAAGCTTAGTTCATTTTTTGCCATTTTTTCATTTTAAATGTATGTTATATAGTCTAGGTTTGACATTTGTCTTTTTTTTTAATGTAAAATAAATTAAAAACAAAAAGAAAATCAAAGCAATCGTTTTTTTTTTCATTTATAGTTTAGTTACGTCTTTTTTTATTAGATTGTAAATTTTGTTATAAATCATGGCTCTTAGTTTTGTTCACTTTTTTTTATTTTGTTTTTTTTTTAACTTCATGTATATATATTATGTGTGATCTAAATTTAATTTTTTTTTTAGGATTTTTATTTTGTTATAAAAAATTTAAAAAAAAAGCTCATAAAAAGGGTTAGGGTTTTGTCTTTTAATTTTAGATTTAAAGTCTTTGAGAGTTTTAGATTTAGATTTAAAATTAGATTTGCCTTTTTTTTATTTTGTCTAAAAAATAAAAATATAAAATTTTGAAAAAATATAAAATTCATCGTGGAAAATAAATTTTTGCCGGATTCAGTTGTTTTTTTTTTTTTAAGTATTATCTTTCATGCTGAGATCTGATCTTTCAAGTCGAGACGCGAAATTGATATCTGGATCTTGTGGTGGTTTTGGGCATTCATCTTTTAAAATCTTCAGTTGTTGGATATCATTTTGATCATTCTAAGAGCACTGTGGTTTAGTTGATGACAAATGATTGCTGCTTACGTTTCATGTTTTTATAATCATTTAACAAGTAATCGATTTAATTACAATCTCTCAAGGCACTGGTCTGCTAAAATCAAATTCATCTAGTGCTTATCGTATCGTGTCTCGTGTCTCCCAACCAACTGGTCGACAGTTGGTCTTCATCATCTCGCAGGGTCTACCCACCTTAGCCGCGGGAGACAGGCTTAAACGGAGGGATCGGGGAATCAGAGTGACAGCCCCCGGTCTGAGCGTTGTCGTGTCAATTTGCGCGACAACAGAGCTTCTTTCTAATGCGAAGTTGATAAATGGATATACTCTATCTCTCTCATGTAAGTCGAATTTTGATGCTATTATTGTTATTTTACTGGTTTATTGCATGTTATGGTTATCATTATTCTTGTAAGGGTTAAAGTAAATGCAAAATTCTTCTGGGAACATTGAATAAGTGGTTTAATGCATGCGCTATAGTTGAAGACAGTGGTTGAATGTTCCTAGAGGCACCTAATAGGTTTTAAGCCTCAAAACTTCATCTTTTTGGCAAATTTTAAGTATAAATCCCTATTGACTTAATTGTTGCCCTTGAAGAGGCTAGTAAAGATCAATTAGGGCTCCTTAGCTCACGAAAATTCTCAATCCATGTGTATATTGACTCCATTAAACCCAAGAAAAAAGGCATTGATCCTTGTATCCCTTTGGTGGTCAAATTTACCTCTTTTTTCTTCACTTTTCCAAATTCTAGGCCTAACCCTAGAGGGTCACCTAGGGCATCAAGTGAAATCTTCTATATCCATCCAAACACCTTGAAAATTGTTACACAACTATGTTGGGGTCTTCTCAAGGGGTCCTCCAAATTTGAGCACAATCCGACGGTGGAATCCTGAGATATCGCAAGCCCTAGCTCGATGATCATTTCTCTCTCAAGGCTGATTTGGGCTAGTGTCCTCATTTGGATCATTGCATTCAAATTTCAAAAGGAAATTAGTCCTTTGATCCTATTCTCTCCCGTAATTAGTTCAAGCCCCTCCTTGAGTGATCAACTCCACACTCTTGACCTAGCTTAGGTCCACTTGGCTTCTTTGTGGTCCAGCGAATCTACAACTCAAACTCCACAAGGATTACTTAGAAGCCATTCCTCCATTAGGATCCTTGATTCTAGGAACCTGCTTGTCAAAGCATATTCCTTAAACCTAGACTCAAGAACCCCCTTAACCCTTCCTGGAGAGCCCATCACCTTGCTTCTCAAGCAAGTAAGCCATTTGTTTGAGCCCCTCTTGTGAATAGGATTTAGGAATCACTCCTTATCCGATCATCAATCTATTCGTCATTGTGATTCCTCTTATATCGGGTCTCCTCCCATTAGTGAAAGTATGTAAAGAGCAAGGAGCCTTCGCTGAGGTGACAGTGGGCTATCGCTCCATTGTTTCCCCTTGACCTAGTAGTTGCACTATTGGATCCCTTCCTAGGACCCCTACTAGTTTGAGTGGTAACATAGCCCATGCATGGGAAATCTAGTGAAAAATAGATGGCAACCATTACAAGCGGACACGTAGAAAGGAAGAATATTAGTGGAGATATTCTTTGTCTAGAAGTATAAAATGTTCTTAGCCATATTATCTGATAGAAGTTGAGCCTAGTTGTAGATATAACCGCAAGAGATAGTTTCAATAAGTGGGACCCAGTCAACAGGAAACTAAGAGACATTTTTTCGAGCATATAGTTGACAAAACATAGCAGCAATATAACAAAAAGGGGAATTTAGGGAAGTGATGGAATACTTGCCAAAGTATTATTCCTTTAATTTATTTGGGTCACTCCTCCATTCTTTTATCATTTGAGGTAAAGCCTTATTCTTTCCATCACATTCCTTTTGAATAAATTGGTCCAAAAATTGAGCATTATACACTATAAGATGGTAGGATAAATGATACATACTATTACCAACCATTTTGTGGGTAATATCCCTAGGAGAATTTTTTCTCTCCAAGATGGTCCTTAACTAGGAGCCAGCAGCTAGTAGCTAGCTCATTGTGCCATTTCTCCACCACCTAAGCCAACCATGTGGTCCCTCGCCCATCTTCCATGATTGTATGTTTGAAGGTCGGCCTCTCAAACCTAAAGGTATGTCGTGTCATTTGGAAATTGAGTATTGTAGTTTGCTTATCATGGACACTTCTGGGCATGGATTAATGGGGGTATTTGGTGAAAATAATGGGCTAGGCCTGTTCTCTTGTCCCCTACACCCTATTTAGGTATTAACCTTGGATTCTCGTCTCGTGGGATCTCTTTTACTAACCATTTCACTCTTGGGATGGTATTTCATGAGAAAACTCGATTTTGGTTGCGTGGTCCCGCTCCCTTATCCGCTTATATTACCCTCTTTCCATTCATTATTATCCCATCCATCATTTCTCCCACCTAGGTCCACATTCCTCCACTGGGACCACATTAGGATGCCCCTTCCCCTTGCCCACACCTTGGGTCATGGCGTGGAATGAAGCCTAGAGGTTGGTGCAACTAAAAGAAAAATAAAAGCATATATGGCCACATTCAACAGGAAAATGTACCATAAAATGCATAATATGGCGGGGACAAACACATTTAGCACGTGGGAGAAAGTCAATACATGAGCTCTACCCCAACATCATGGCCTCACCCTAGTTCCTACAGGTTCTATAGCCTCCTTCATCATATGGGAACCCATGATTGTCCCAACCCCTGGGGTGTAATGAACCACCCCACCTTAAAAGGGGATATTCACTACTATATCTTATACATCATGCTCTTACCCCTTGAGCCTCAAGCAGTGAATCAAAGAAAATCATAAAAAGGAAAAAGGCATATAAAAAAGGGTGGAAAAATCAAGGTCGGGGCACCTCATGTACCACAATTGCTCCCTCCTATACGTTATAACCCCAAGTGTGGATTCCCTCTTATTAGCTACCCTTGTACCCCATGATGTGACCCAAGGTTTCCCCTTCTCATTCCCTACTTCATTCACCTATCTGCCACATGCCACCAGCTTTCGAAGGATGTACCTTGACTATATTATCCCCTTTAGAAATAGAAACCACCTAATAGGATTATTGGTTAAACCCATTTGTAGTTTAGGAGACATTGGCGCATACTGAAGCCCATTATGGAAGGGCAGGCCATTATGAAGTCCCCGCCTCTGGTCCACGATTTGGTAAGCTCATTTACTCAATTTCTCTAATGACTTATTGTACTCAAAGGGTAGGGTACACATTGGATCATATGCAAGATTCCATATGGTCCCCATTATGGGTTTGGTCTCCCTATCTGAGGTCCTGATCCTTCAAATGGCTACATTGGCACTTGTAGGGAGTGCGTTGACATCCATGGGCCTCCAGAGCAATAGACAACACTACATGGATCCACACATCCATTCAAAGATTGCTCATGGTTCACTTATTGGACAAGGAAGATGCACCTAATCCATCACGCCCAGCTGGCCCCACATCTACACCATACACTTGGCAGATGATCCAGGACTTGCACGATGATGTGGCATCACCTACACCATCATCCTAGCCCTTGCAGGCAATCTACAAGCATCTTCGATTTGTTTGGATACCCATGAGGACACTTGTGTGCTCCCACATGTCATTTGGAGCACCACAGGTTATTACAAGGGGCCAACCCCTTGTCCACTTCTTTTGAGGGTCCTATTCTTCATTGTGGCACCCATGGACCTCATTAGGCCTCTTAGAGGGCCCTATGTCATGCATAGATTATTATTGGCCTCTTGAGAGGCTTACTTTTTCATTTATGAGCTCGTTTGGTGAGCTTGTCACCAAAAGTTCAATTATTCCTAAGTTGAGTATAAATACAAGTGAGATGAGATCATTTTCTTATCATCACTTTGGATTGGATCTCTTCTCTCTCTTGATAATTCCGTGCTTTTTCTATAGGATGAATTGGAGCTTTATGGATGAATTTTGATGTGTGGATATTGGTCTATCTTCTCTTGGATCTTCTCTTTTGTCAATTATTGATGGTTGGATATACTCTGTTACATGTAAGCACATAATTTTAATGTTATTCTTGTTTTACTTTGTCATATACATTGGACTTGGATTTTCGCTATTTCTAGGGCTAATTGTTGCATGCATTTACTGCTTGAAATTGTGGAATTTTGTCTCTATTATATCATCTCTCAATGTATGGGCCATGTAATGTGAACGAAATCTCCTAGGGATAATTCTATCGAATAATTTGACCTTGATAAGCAACCTCCTTTTCACATTGAAGTATAAAAGCTACAAGATTGCTTCTCCTTGGACCTAAAAGGCTAGTGAAGTGATCTTGAGGCCTCCTTGACTAAGAATCAAGAATCCTACTCATATTTCATCATAGAATCCATTATACCAAGACTAAGGCACTGATCTACCAAGAGGTGGTCACCAAAAATCACATCCTTTCACCTTCATTCAGGTCTAGCCAAGTTGGGGCACCTCGGGCATTAATTTCTCGACAAGCTAGCCCTCCAAAAAGTTTGATCTCTTAGGGTCTCATCCATTGATGTTTCCTCAAGCCCCCCTCCAATTTTGAAGCCATTTAGATTGTGGATTTGGGAGAAAATCCAAGCCCTATCTCTAGAATTAAATTTTTCCTTAGCATCCCCAAGGCTAGTGCCTCATAGGGTCAAATCAACACCTTTAAGTGAAAAATTTTTCTTTGATCCTTTCCACACCTTGTTTAGGGTAAGAATATCATTGGTTCCATACTCATTCCTCCCATCCTAGACCGGGTTCACTTAGTCCCGTGTGGTCCTGTTCCTTTGAAAAGAAAATTCTTCAAGAACCATCCGAGATACCAATTACAATAAGGATTTTAGGGATTTGGAAGTTCCTTCATAATTCATATCCCATAAACCTAGCCCTTAAATCCTCCCTTCCTTTCCCTAGAAGACATTATACCTTGCTTAGAAAGAAAACGAGCCTTATCTTTCTAACTCTTCAAGGAAAGGGATTATTAGGGTCACTCCGCATCATTTCATTGACTTATCCTTCATCGGTGACTCCATAATATACCGGGTCTCCTTCCATCGGTGAAAGTCCGTAAATAGAAGGGAACCTTAGCTGAGGTGATGGTGGGCTAAGTATCCATTTGTTGCCCTTGGCCTAGCATTTGCCCTTTGGGTCTCCGGTTAGTTTGAGCAGTAACATTTTGGTGTTGTTGCTAGGGACACGAGATATTTGTTTTGTCCCTCGTACGACATATCAACATATCATTATTAGTGACTCCACTAAAAGAACGAAGCCCAAGTTCTTCATTGAGCTTTAAAGTTAATGCTTGTAGGGTGAAGCAAACATCTATCAAGGCACTTTAATTCACCCTGGCAACTCCATTATAATCTTAATACGCAGAATCAAAGAACATGGAGATTTCTCTTGGTCCTATATTTGAAAAACTCAATAACCAAGAGATTCAGGAGCTGCAAAAGAAAGCGGTGGAATATGCAGAATATTTTCAAAAGATGTTGGAGGGCGAAGATATGGAATTCATGTCAAGTTTTATAGGTCGCAAGAAATACAACTCGACATAGTAAGGTGTGCTTATGAAGAGGATCCTAGTCGTCTCCTTAGACTTGCTCACATAACTTGTGCTGTGAATATTCTTGATAACCTCATCAATAACAATGTGAAAGGGAATACCTCCTTTGAGGATGACAAAGTGTTGGATCTCACCAGTCTCCAAGTCATGCTGGAAAGAATGGATAAATATAGTAGGTCATGCAAGGAGGTAGTAAGGGAATATAATTCTACTGAAGTTTTCTCTTGCTTATATGATGAGGAAGTGAAGCTTCATAAGATGAAATGTGAATATAAAGAGAACCCTACTAATGCTCTCCTCCTAGAAGCATACTACCAGAATCATGTAACAAATACCTTAGCCATTGTTTCTCAAGAGAAGAGAGAAGAAGAGAGGTCTCATTTTTCAACCAACCAAGATGAAGATTACCTTGAGGATCTCAGTGATGAGCAGGAAAATGAGTCCTCATTGGAGCTACAGGACGAACAAGATGATTTTGAGAGCACATGTGTTGAGGAGAATGAAGTAATGGAAAGTAAGGCCAAGACTGACCTTATCTTTCTCAAGGATATCACTCGCCTTTTGAAAACCTTGAGGAAGGTGATCTCGTGAGCTCCTTAGAAAATGACATTGGAGATTATTTCCGCATTGAAAAGGAGAAATGGGAGATTGTTGGGCCCCAATTTGATTGTGCTCCCATTTATGATACTGACAAGGAATATGAGATTGAGATTGGTTTTTCCTTTATCCCGGACATTACTTGCAATGACATATCCATCGATATCTTTGGGAAGGAGAATTATTATTTTCCCTTGCACGAAGAAGGACAGTTGTAAGTGATTGATTCTTGTTTTAACGAAAGCCCAATCATTGATGCTTATAATAAGGAAAGCAATGAGGCTCCCACCTACCCACCTTGTGACTATGTATTCAATTCACTTGAGCCTTTAGATTGTGGGGAAGGAAATCCCATTGAATAGGATACTTCCCCCTCCCCTTTGCCTTTCCCTCTTATTCATCACCTTGAGTCTTACTCAAGTAATTCCCTCGTCTCTTTTGATATGACCTCGAGTGACAATGCCCCTTTTCCCCTTTCTAAATATGGTGTCAAGGAAGAACCCTTCATTGAATATACTTTATACCCTTTGACTCATCCTCAGGGTTGTGATCACTCCACGACCTCCCCTCCCTAATGTGACCATCCCCTTGAGAGACCATTTGTTGCACTCCTTCTCTCCCTAGCCTTTCATTCCCCTCTCATCACAACCTTGTGGCATCTACAAAGAATAATATTATAAACAATGATTGTGATAAGGATTTCTTGAGGATGGTCATTCATTCCGCCATTGTGTACCTTAATGGAAAGCCCGGACCTCTAGATTGACCTATTTTCATTCTCCTAGGAAAACCAGATTGATTTTTCATTATATTCCTTTCAATGTTGCAATACATTATATACATGTCAAACCATCCATAAAACCCAATCCATTAACCCTAGATTAGAACATAGCCATAGTTCCCTTGACTGGATCTACAAAATACCATGGGCAAAAACCATCATGCCCAAAACCATGGGTAGGTCCATCCACCATCCTTGGGTCTGCCCAGCTATTATTGGGTCCACATAAAAATAAATAAAAAATCTCGGGGCCCCCCAGGGCCCACACCCCTTGCAAGGGGGCTACTGCAAACCCCCCAACGCAATGTAACAACACCTAGGATTGGTCGTGGGAAGAATATAACACATACCCAACACAGTTCTAGTCTAATTCCAATAACCCTAGACCTAGCATATATTTCATTTACTAGAAGGTTGTTACAAGTTTATTATTTATATCTAGTGGTGAGACTTATCTCTAAATTGCATATCTTTTACTTAGGGATTATCTTGGTGAATTCTGGTGTTAATGTTGAATAACCCCAGGGGGTATTCACCTTTTCATTTTAGGTTCATGCATATCTCATTGATACATTTGTTGTGAGCTTGATTCTAAGTTACTTGGGATGTTACAACCCTAGCTTATTCATTCAAGACCATTTGTTTGAAAGTGGAAATATCTCCCTTGGATTGCTTTCTTTCTCGCTTCAAATATGGAAATTTGGATTAATTAATCTATAAAACAGATTTAGAAGTGTGGGACAGATTTAGGCTTGTTCCAAATTCAGCATACACCTAAAGCACTATGCATACTTTGTTTATGCTATCTGATTTCATTTCAAGTGCTTTAAAGCAACTTAAAGTGGTTTCTTTCAAGTAGCTTCTTCTAAGTTTGATTTATTGGAATGGTAAAAGTGCAAATCTGAAGTTGATCTCGTACATACTCTAGAATCAAATTTGACATGAACACCCACTAGCTCACTAATACGATGATATCTCTCAAGTGTATAATTATGATTTTATGTTAGTTGTTGGGTATGTGATATTCTTTGCATGAGTAGCCCCTCATGCAATTTGTATGCGCTGGGCATAGTCGGGGTAGAGCCCCCAAATATTTTTTTGGCAATTTTTTGCATTCATTTTTGGCAGTAGTGACACATGAATCTCCGATCACTCGCGATTAATCGCGAGTCAAACTCTGCTCTTCCCTCAAACGATCTGATTAAACTCTGGGCGAGTCAAACTTGCGTTGACCGAGTTTGACTTGCGACAAACCGATTAATTGTGATTTAGGCGACTGAGGCGATTTTCAACCGTCAACTCGGCGAGCACGAGTTTTAACTTTTAGGGATCCTACATTTTCGCTGTGTGGTTTAATTACGCTAAAAATTAAACGTTGGTCTGTAACTTACTTCTCACTTCTCAGGCCCGCAACTCATAGATCAAGAAGGTAGTAGAGTCATAGTCTAAGAGAGGCATAGTGTGCAGTGTGCTCCAGTGTAGCTTCAACGTGTGCTATGTCAGAGATTTCAGTAGCAAACCATTATTGTATCATTTCAGTAGCAATCAAGAGATTTCAATTACTGCATTTTTACTGATTCATATGCAGTATTTTACAAACTTTTAGAAGCAGATGCTTCTGGTTCTATGTAGTGAAGCATAAAACTTCTGGATAAACAGAAATATATATAAAAATACTTTTATTAATAAAATGAATTACAGATACATGATGATTTACAATGGGTTGCCTGGCTTATATACCGCCATGGGCACCCTTTGGGAAAGGGCATGATCTTATGATCGTGCCCTTTCATCTAACTAAACCTAAAATTAACTACTTTTTTACATAACATTGCCTTCCTCTCGAAAGAATGCTTTGTCCTCAAAGCATACGCAACGACGGATGTTGTTGACAAAATGCTTCATTCTCCCACGAAGCGACTTCTTCGGTAAGTCTTTCCACTTGATTATATATTCCAAAATGATCAAGGTCGCACACTGTAAAAGTTCTTGGATTAATCTCTCAATTTCCGTTTTTTGGAGATGTGGATATCGGTATGGTTTTTTCATAGGTCGATCTTGAAATACTTTTCCATGCTTCTGAATTAGATCTTGCATCTCTGGTGACTCTTCTTTGGTCATATTTGCAGATAACATTTCTAATTGATG
This sequence comes from Pinus taeda, assembly GCA_000404065.3. Classification (NCBI taxonomy): domain Eukaryota; kingdom Viridiplantae; phylum Streptophyta; class Pinopsida; order Pinales; family Pinaceae; genus Pinus; species Pinus taeda. The sequence continues at coordinate 11,566 of APFE030474284.1, forward strand.
ACATTGTATTGCATAAGCAGGTGCACTTCTTCGACTCAGCTTCATCATCTGAGATGATGACACAACATGATTTTCTGGTGCTTGGAATCCATGTAGTTTGTACTTCTGACCTCCCCAATTGAATTTTATAAATTGTACTTGGTGGTTGGCGGCATAAGTACCTAAGGTTCGTAGCCATTGGATACCTAAGACTACATCTACTCCTCCTAACGGTACCGTGAAGAACGAAGACTCTAATTTAAAGTCTTGAATCTGCAATTTGACCTTATGACATTTCCCCACCTTTTCAATCTTCTTACCGTTAGCTATCATCACTTTCATGTTTGGTAAAGGAAATGAAAAGATATAGAGTTTCTTGGCCACGGTTGCATCTAGAAAATTGTGTGTGCTTCCAGAGTCGATGAGAACCACTACGTTGTTCTTCTTTATGTGTCCTTTTAACCTTAAGGTCTGAGGTTGTGATATACCTGTCTGTTTGTGAGCGGTGTCCTTTTGGTGTTCTGTCTGAGGAACTTACAAAATGTACAACGGTAAAGAAACACACTTTACCTAACTCTATACTAGACCAAGTTGAACTTAACTATTCCTATGTGTTGGAATATCCTAACATCCCCCCTTAAGAACAACTTGGGATAGGATTGAAGGATTTACAAGTATGACACAATAGGAGAAGGAAGGAGGCACTAGAGCCTATCCCCCCTTAGTGACAACTTCCTGAACTCCAAGCATATATCGAAGTTTTGTGAACTTCGCCTCTGTGAGAGCCTTTGTGAAGATGTCTGCAACCTGATCATCTGTTGAACAATATTGCACTTCAAGAACATGGTCATGAATGAGCTTTCTGATGAAGTGCATGTGAAGTTCAATGTGTTTCCTGCGCTGATGCTGAACTGGATCTTTGCAAAGCTGAATGGCACTTTGATTATCACACCAAAGTGTAGTCGGATGCTGCTGCTCAAAGCCAAATTCTAATAGGATCTGACGAAGCCACAAGGCATCCTTACTAGCTTCCACGGCACCACGATACTCTGCTTCTGCTGACGAAAGAGAAATGGCAGCCTGTTTCTTACAAGCCCATGTAATAGGTCCTGAACAAAGAGTGAAGACATAACCGGCAGTAGACTTCCGATCATCAGGGTCACCAGCCCAATCAGAATCAGTGAAACCAACTAATAGAGGAGCTGCTTTGGCACTGTAATGAATCCCAAACTGTACTGTACCTCGAACATAACGAAGTTTTCTTTTAGCTGCTTTCCAATGACTTTCACGGGGGTTTTGCATAAAACGAGCAACAAGGCCAACAGCAAAGGAAAGGTCAGGACGAGTATGGGTTAAATACAAGAGTTTTCCTACAAGTTGACGGTATAAGGTAGCATCAACTTCAGGAGAATTACAAGAGACTGAAAGTTTGACTCCAGACTGAAAGGGAGAAGGAGCTGGCTTACAATCTTCCATGTGAAAATGACGAAGAATATCACAAGCATACTTGGACTGGGAAAGGGAAATACCCTCCTTGGATTGCAAGACTTGAAGACCGAGAAAATAGTGTAAGTGTCCGAAGTCTGTCATTTCAAATTTCTTTTTAAGGCTGGACTTCACATGGTTTATAAGGTTGGGATCACTACCAGTAAGAATAAGATCATCAACATAAAGAACAAGGATGATAAGAGAGTTGCCCACTTTCTTGGTGTAGACAGTATTGTCAGAATAACACCTAGAAAAGCCAGATTCTAAAAGAAAGCTATCCATTTTGGCATACCAACCCCGAGGAGCTTGCTTGAGACCATAAAGAGATTTCTTAAGTCGACATACAAGGCTGGAGTCTGTTTGGATGAAGCCAATGGGTTGTTCCATATAGATTCTTCATGCAAGTCCCCATGCAAGAAGGCAGATTTAACATCCATCTGATGGACTTCCCATTTTAAAGAGGCAGCAAGGGAAAGAACAAGGCGGATAGAGTTCATTTTCGCAACAGGGGAGAAGGTTTCAGTATAGTCAATGCCTTCAACTTGTGAAAAACCCTTAGCAACAAGACGAGCTTTATGTTTATCAACTTTCCCATCTGGTCCTTACTTGGTTCTGTAAACCCATTTGCATCTAACAAGTTTTCGTCCCTTTGGTAGAGGAACAAGATCCCATGTATCATTTGCCAACAATGAATGATATTCTTCATTCATAGCTACGTCCCAATCTGGATGGCCTGAAGCTTCTGCAAAGGTGTCAGGATCAAATTCGCTGAAGCTTGAGCCAGTAAAGAAGAGGCTCTGTCGAACTGAGAACGTGTACGTCGTTGATCTGTAGGATCACTGACAAGATCATCTGCTGCATCCCTAGTAGCACGGACCCATTTTGGAAGTTGAGAAGCTGAAGGAGGATCATGAGAAGGTGGGGGAGGATTGTCATCCTCACTTTCATCATCTGAAGAAGAAATATTTTCAAAAGTAGAAGAGATAGAGAGAGGTGGCACATTCGTCGAACTAGGCTCGTAGGCTGATATATTTTCAGCAAACTTTACATCTCTTCTAATGATAACATTTTTGGACTTAAG
>APFE030474289.1:13603-24485 GCA_000404065.3 Pinus taeda
AAGAAAACAAAAAACAAAAAACAAAAAACTGTGTAACTATAGGTATTTGGAGACTCTCAATCGCTATCAATTTGATGAGAAATGAAGTCTAGGTCTATAGCATGGGCCTTTCATGGTTGGATTTAGATTTGAGGGATATCTCTAATATTTCTCAAAGGATTAGTTTCACTCGTATATTTAGAAAACTAAATATATTTCTCAGACAAACAACTAAATAAGCTTTACAGTTGGATAAAGGTTTTCTTGTATTAGATGAATTTACTAAAGGATATATGGTTTTCCTCAAGGAATTGTAATAGTTTAGACTTTTGATCTTATTTTGATGTTGATATATAATACAATTGAAGACCTATTTTTTTTATATCTTAGTTATATTTTTAATGTTTTGGAACATCTTATGTTACATGATATTGGTAGTCGGTTTGTAGGCCAAAAAAAACTAGATTGACATTGCATGTGTATTAGCACCTAATGATTATATTTCCTATTCATCTTGATTATAAAGTATCTATTTTCTTTGAATTATTTCTATCCATTATATAATTAAATTTTTTTCATTATAAAGTCAAACCTACATTTTAAAATACCAAATCACGATATATAATAAATTAAATTCTATAGCACGTTTTCATAAGTGAAAATTCTACTTACACGGTTAAAATTACAAAATTAATGTACGTATTATTTTTTTCCTTTTAAAAATTAATCCTAAATCCTACCTAATTTCCACTTCTTCTTTTTAAATTCTTGTTTCTCTACTGAAGGAGTTCTAATAACTAATTGTGAGTAAGATGTTGGGAGAACTAGATTTTTAAATGAAACTAGTTCCTTATTTGAATTAGAGGTATCAACTGTGTGATGCATTTTCATGCCACCTAGAAGGCCTTCAATGAAAAAAATTGCCTTGAAGAGGAAAGTATTGTATACATTTCTTCTATTTTATCCCTCAAGAAGGGAGTGGATTCCTCAATTAATACATCTGATTTTTTATTTTCACCATATGATAAACACTAGTATTCAATTCCTAATTTCCCTCATTCAAATCAATGTTAATATTCCAGCTTCACTCATTCCAAAATTCATCTTTGATTTTGATTTGGTCCATTTTTGTTAGGATGATAAACTCAAGCATGGGAAGAAGAAACTTGTAAATTAGCTACATGATGACATATCCTAGATTTAAATGTTGTGTCCCCATAATCCAAGACCCATGTTTATTCAAATTTTCCATTTGAGATTCATTTTTCTAAAAACCCATTAATAAGGTATATATTAACACATATGTACATAAAACCACTATATCTATTTAAATATAATATCTTATGTAAACAACAAAATTATTCTTGGCATGATTGAAACCGAAAGAGAGTAAAAATGTAATGGAAAATTGGGTATACAAACCCAAATTGGCATTCTAGCAATATACATAAGGAAAGAAAGGGCTTAAAAAACCTCTCACACTTCCTAAGAACCAAGGACCTTTCCTAAACACTTTATAATAACTAAGATGATCATAGAATTGAACAATAAAATATCTTTGGAAATAAAATTTATTTAATATTAATTTGTCCAATTCACATGCATCTAGTAGAACAAGACAGATGGAGGAATCCAATTTCCTTTAAATATATAAATAATTGTTTTTTTTCATATAATGAATAGAAATGTATGACCTCGTACCCTATAATTTGCATTATTGGCACCTCCCTAGATTTCTCCACTATATGGGAATTACAAAGAAGAGAAAAATTTGAATTGGTTGGAGTGGTTGCTTGGGTTTTCATTGCATCATTGAAAGGAATACCAATACCCACCACTCCTCCACATAGTTAAAATTCTGAGATATGAGTTGAATCTTTTCAAATATAATAATCAATTCATTGAGAAAGATCCTCCTATTGTTTACCTTCATAAAGAATACATTGTTGGGAAATAGGAGTCCATATTCTATGTTCCACCACATAATTATTTGAATTCATTGTCAATCATAAGGTTTCCCTAAAAAGAAATTTGACCATAATATAAAATTATTTCTTAGTATGAAGATTTGTAATAAAAATTATTTGTACAATGATTTATTCTAACACTTGACATGCAAGCATTTTATCAAATACATGCTAGAAATCAAATTGTTGACATATTGGAGATTCAACAAACAATTCCAACATAATTAATTTTCAAACACTTGACTAGTGACTTCATCAAAATATGAAACCTAACGAATCTCACTCTCATGATTTAGATTTCCTTCATAACGATGGGGAAGGATAACATCAATTCAAGTAATGTGTTGAGAATTAGCAATCCATGTAATCTTATACACAAATCTACTAGCTATGTTCAATACATAACTTTTCAATATATTTTTCATATCACAGTCTCCAACTGGCAAATATTTGGCCCATATAATACCACTACGACACCTTCGGTTCACAATTCCCTCTTCTACAAACTCTTTCCTAGTGCTCTTGACATTTATATTATTATCAATGAACTTCCCTTTTTTTTGTGCATTGCTATGACTATTTTCTTTAAGATGTAAAGTTTTAATTTTTTCATTTCAAGATCATAGACAGACCAAGTATTTTCATATAGATCCAATTTGACCATACCCATGCCATCCACCGACAACTTTCTTGCTATGATTGGCATATTGGAATTTTTTATATTTTGATTGAATCAAAGTACATGAATCGAGAAAAAGGAAACCTTAGACCCACACACACATGACATTATTCCCCTTAAATATGAGTTTAAATTCTAATTTATTTTTAGTATATAGGTTTTATGTTTGAGGTGAAAAGTTAGACAATTATATATAGCACATGACCCTCTTTAATAGGCTCAATGTTCATGTATTGGGCCATAGTTACATGCTATTGTATACCACATGACGCATTTAAAATAGTGTCATTTATGATCGTTGTGGGATATAGAGTATCCGGTAGATATCAATGATAGGTTGGAATCATAATTTAGTCCTAGAGTAAGACCTTAAATCACTCCTACATGGCTAAAATCTTGTCTTTCTTAAATTTCAAGGAAAAAAGTTGATGACACATGATGTAAAGTGATTTGGTAGGAGATCAAGTATACCACCTTATGGACCACTAATGGATTATTATGTGTGGAAAATTTTGGTTTTTACACAATTATGTAACTATACATAAGGGTGTTGTTGGAATAAGGAATTACTAGGGGAGGAATGAATCAGTAATTTGTGAGGACTTTATACTTTTAAGATCAATTCTTATTTTCTCTCTCAATATTGGAAATTAATCATGTGAGCATTGAAATCAAAATACATAAGTAGAGATGAAAACCATTCAAATGAACACACAAACTATCATATTGAGTAGTATGCATAGCTTGAAACTGGAATTTTACGTGGAAACCCAAAGGGAGGAAAACACAAATTTGTTTATTATTATGATGTAATTTAAACTCCTGCTTAATTACATGAATTTGTTTGTGAGAACCCACTCACATGAGACCCAACTTGCCAAGAGGCACCAACCTCTTATGAATCTCGGCCACCACTTGCTTTAGCCAAATATTCTACTTTTCATACAATTTTTAGACTAGAAAAAAATGCATATTACTATTACACTAAAATATAAAGACTTGGTCAGTTGTTCCATACATAACCTTCCTCTTTGGTTTGCAGAGCTACTGCACATTTCACTGATCCATCTTCTTTGATCTCAGCCTTAAGTTGCTCTATATGATCATTGGTTCCTGACCACCATGCCCCTTCTGTTCACACACACTCACGTGAAATAATTCAAACTCTTCACTCAACATACAAAACTACTTCCCCACTAAAAAACTCATCGTTTCAAAGTTTTTTTCCCATGTAACACAGGGAATGGTGTAGTCTCTGTCAACCATCATTCTATCGTCCACACTACACAAGAGAGAGTACTTCAGCGTGGCTCTCCATACTACTATTACATATAATTTCTTGACCACTGCAACTATATTAAATGACAAAATGGGCTTAGAGTTTTTCCATATAGAGAATTAATTTTTAGTCAAACTATGAATGTGAAGCATTACTAGTTAGCTCTATACTACCTCTCAACCATTGAAAATCTATTAATTCAGGGAATGGAAACCTGATTATTTTCCATGCTAATTAATTGATCCACATTCCATTTGTTATCCATGCTTATTAATTGATTCTTGTACTCATAGTTTACCAAAGGCATGGAATACTTGACCTATAATCAATTATTTCACATTGAGCAATATTTTCATTTAATTTTTTATCATGTTCAAGTAAGATCACAGGAAACATGTCCTATATTGACCAGGTTCAAAAATTAATTCTATAATTTGTGGTCCTTATTGCCTTGATTTAATGCTTCTCAATAATTTACCTCCAATCCTCAAATCCAACTGCTAACCTATTCGTTGTTCAAATGTTTACGTGATCCAAACTTGGTAGATGGACAATTTAGCTTAATAGAAAAATATGGGGAAATCAATCCAAAGAGTTACCCACCCATTCATGTTAAGCCTTTATAATAGATTCCCAGGGCTACTTTAAGCTCGACCCTTGGTTCTAAAACAACTACCAACTCATCCATTCCTTTAAAAACACATGATGACATGCTTATTTTATTGCAAATAACCTAAAGGCCCTTGGTTGAATTACACACAAAATCATTGAAAATCCAAGACCTGGGCACGCCTTTCACAATTTTATGGAACTATAAAATGTTGGTGAAATGTCTGTCTCTTAGCTCTGTTATCCTAGCCATATCTCCAATGCGCCTTTTTTTCCTCTAGGGTAAGTTGTAGGGGCTTACATGTTATGTGGTTATGTCGTGTAGCTCTTCCAATTAGTTCTCAACTTTACCACTATATCCCTACGCCTCATCAACATGTTTCTCCCTTTCTACACTCTTTTAAAACCTTCCAAGGTTAATCCCTAGGGATGATGTGTCCTGTGGGTCTGTTGGAAGCCTTTTTCATTGGATTTGTACTCTTTTGCATTGGCCTAGTGCCTTGTCATCTTGTTTCTTCTACTTATGCCCTTTTTAAACCTCTTCGAATAAATCCTCGGCAATGACATGTTTTGTGGGTTCACCCATAGCCATTTTCATTGGCCTTTTGATGTTTTGCACTAGTCCCATGTGTTGTGAGCCGATAGATTTTTCCATTGTGCCCATTTATTTCCTCTAGGGGAAGGCCTCAAGGGTGACATCATGCATATGTCATTGTTTCTATGTGGTGCCTCATTATTGGTCCACATATTACACATTTTTGATCCACTTGAGTACCTAAAAATGTTGACTCTTCATGCCATGTGTCCTTGGTATTACCAAATCATATTGACATCATGTATGACTTACATAATCCCAGCCTTAGCCTCTTCACATCCTTTGCAACCTTCCAGGATTCACCCTCAGGGATGACATCATCCCTAACTTGCATCATCCTTGCCTCAACCTTTGTACACACCTTTTTATCTTCTAGGGTAAACCCAATGGGATGAATTGTGAAGTGGGACCTCCACTGTCCAATCAAAATGCTTCTCATTGTTACTATCAAATCCACATCCACCTGCTTGTCAGAGAAAACAATTTGGTGGTTTGTGCTAAGAAAACCGCCCATTTATCCACCTCTTTGCATGGTTTGTGACATAAATAAGGGAGGAGCTAGAATCAACCTCCATCATCAATCATGAGATCGAAGGTATCAGAAATATCCCATTCTAACACCCTCTGGTGCATTAACTCCTATCCATGATCACCCGATGGAATCCCTCAGATGCACTAGTGGGGACTCGTGACAACAAGTTTCTAGTCATACTTGCTCTACGTTTAAATGGTCACCTCCTCCAGTTGTTCCACTAGATAATGTGCCATCTATGGGCACACTACCAAATTAACTTGCTCCAAGATAGTCCTCCACAATCATTAGATTTACAGCTTTGACTTTGAGGCATCTCAATTTTCCTTTAAATAACTTTTGATCTAGGAGGCCATTTGTACACTTCAATATACTATTGGAAATATCTTTCTGAGAATTATCCTACTATGCCACTTCCATGATACTTTAAGCTAAACTCCTAAGACAAAAAATCCTTCAAATCCTGGAAATCCAATAAATCTTCCATCCTAGCCCATTTTACATCAATGCAAACATTATGCTCAACAATCTCACCATTTGGCATTGATAGAAACAAAACAAGCTCCCCTTGGAACCAAGCACGGTTTTATCCATCTTTGTACTATGTCTAGCATCAATAATCTAATGAAAATGCAACAAGAAAATCCTAATTTAATTTCTTCCCTTGAATTAAATTAGTAATAAAATTATAATTCCACATCACAAAACAACTTGTATGATTTAACTAAGTTAAATTGACTTAGTTGGCTCTATTTATCTGAGTTTAGGATCTAACTAGAGTAATGTAGAGTGTCTCTTACATTATAGGAGCCCTCGTTGAGTTTATTCTGAGTTGTAATTAATTAATTAAATTTAGCTAAGTTAAAGTCAGTTAAACTAGTTCCAATTGATGGAGGAACTAGTAGGAGGTAAGACAATGGGGTGTTGCTTCATGTGTTCAAATAGTTAACTGATGATTCACTCATAAATAACTCATGCATGTTAGATATGAAAGTTACCTAGTTGATATTGGAGTTCAAGGGTAGTGCACTATTTGTTGTATAATCATCTGAATTGTACAAGTGGTACATGTAGTCAGAGGAAGGACTATGAGGATCGCACAATTCATATTGAGAAATTTCCCTAATTAATAGGGGGCTAATTCCCAATGAAACAACGCAATGAAATAAGGACTTGGGAAAGACAAAATTTGGTTAAGTATTGGTCTGGTCTTGTCTAGGAAGTTGTGATACATATAGAGATAGTGCATAGGTTGCTTGGGCTTGAGTAAAGAATTGTATTATTCTCATCTTTTCTAACTAATGTAATATACAGATAGAAAGAATTTTTAGTTGTGGCTTTCCCCAAAAAATCATTGTCTAATGTGTTGAATGGATTCTTTCTCTTGTATGCTTTGTGATTTCACAATTTTTTAATTATTTCCACTGATGAGTAGAGTAGATTCAAGTCTATTGTTTTAGTAAATTACAATTAACGGTTTGAATCTAGAATGAATTTCTACATAGTCATTCCCCTTAGGGGCTTCTTCTCCCCATTTTAACTCAATGGAAATGGATGCACCAGATAGGGAAAACCCCCCTTTACTATTGCATCCTACTCTTTAATTGTTCTAAGAAGCTGAGTAGCTGCCAACTTTCATTCAAGATGAGTCATTTAGATGTAGGAGAAACAACTCCTATTCGCTTCTTGTGATACTCAATGGGTTTTGGTGCCAATGTATTAGTGAATATATCTACAAATTGATCATTAGCGGCCTCATATTCAAGTTGAACAACATTAACTACAACCTGCTCCCTTAGGAAATAGAACTTAATTGGAATATTCTTAGTTTTTGAATTCATGACAAGGTTTTTAGAGATACTAATAGCACTAGTATTGTCAAACATGATTGGAATTGGATCATTCAACTCTACCTCGATGTCTTTTAAGATCTACTTCATCCAAATAATTTGTGTTCAACAGTTGGCCGCAGCAATGTACTCCCTTCAGTTGCTGATAATGAGATTTAGTCTTGTTTTTTGTTGAACCAAGGCACTAGACAATCTCCCAAAAAGAATATTGCTCTAGAGGTGCTTTTCCTCTCATCAAAACTACCTTACAATCAACATCAGTATAACCTATTAATTTAAAATCCCTAGTTTTGGCATTCCACAACCCATAGTCTGTCATGCTTTATAAATATTTGAAAATCCTTTTTACAACAACCACATGCATTTCTCAAGGGAAAGCATGAAATTTGGTCACCAAGTCTACTGCTTGCATGATTTTTAGTCTTGAGATTGTAAGGTATAGCAAGCTTCCAATCATTGTTCTATAGACTCTCTCATTTAACAGAGGTATCTCATCTTCTTCTGATAATTTACAACCAGTAATCATGGGGGTACTAACAGGCTTGCATTCCTCTATCCAAAATTTCTTTAGTGTGTCTCTTAAATACTTTGATTGGAAGATAAATATGTCTTCTTTAGATTCACAAATTGTAGCCTAGAAAGAAGGATAGTTCTTGACCTATCATGTACATTTCAATTTTTTTCTGCATACATTTTGCAAATCAATGTCCCAACTACTCCAAGTCGTTTCCAAGATTATATCATATACATAAATCACAACAATAAACAAGTGATTATCCTCAAATGTTATATACAGATTGTGTTCAACATTTCCTCTCTTGAAACCTTGTTGCTGAAGGTACTTGTCCATGGCATACCAAGCTCCAGGAGCTTGCTCAATTGCATATAACGGATTTTTTAGTTTGAACACATAATATTCATTATCTGAGAGCATGAAACATTTTAGTCTTTCTATATATACTTAATCCTCTAGATCACCCTTGAGAAAAGTGAAATTTACATCCATCTGGTATACCTTGATGTCCTTCTGACTAGGAAAAGCAAGAAACATTTTAATGGCTTTTAATCTTGCTATAGGTGCAATGGTTTCTTCAAAATCTATTCCTTCTATTTGGGCATACCCTTTGCAAACTAGTTGATCTAGGTGGATATTGGGGGCCACCTGCCTATTCCACTTGGATGCCCACCATTGTTTCTTTTAGTTTCCTTAATTGTAGCACAATTTACTATTTTTGGTGTTTTTTTGTCCTACACATTCAAAGCTATTTAATTCCATCAACAACATTTCTTTGGAAAACAGGAAAACCCATAACCTTCAACACAGGTTTTTTGTCAAAAGTTGTAGACCTTGGATAAATATTTTTAACAAGGCATCATACGCGTCAAACGAAGATTGTATGCCAAGATTATGACTTGAGGATGTTGGTGTACCAACTAACCCCAATGGAGCCCACAAAATTTTGGGGCTTCATCTCTTAGGGTTAAGTTTTTTGGAAGTTTATGGTTTTTCCTTGTTAGCAATGTAAACTTTGAAACAGGAAATGTAAACTCAAAACAAGAACTCTAGCAAAAAAACCCCCAAAAAACATCAAAAAACAACTTGAGAATGAAAAGTGATGATGATGGAATGACACTTTTTTTTCCAGGATAAATTTGCATATTTTGAAACAATGGTATAAAATATCTGATCATGACTGTGAAAAACCTTAAAATTTCAAAAGAAAAATGAAAACAAAAATTTACAAATTAAAACAACAAAGTTTAAAAAATGATAAAATGCAAAAAGACAAGTTAAAAAAATTAAATTTATATATATATATATATTAATAGTAATATAAAATGATTAAAAAATATAATGAACTACAAAAATAAAAATAAACAATAAAAATATTTTGGGAACTAAAAAAGCAAAATAAAACTCAAATAGAATAATACTAAAAAACACATTTAAAAAAAAATTAAAAAACAATGAAATTAAAAAAAAAAAACATACTAAAAGATAAGAGAAAAAAGACATTAATTTTTTTTTTTTAATTTTTAGATATAATTAAATTAAAAGAACCCAAAATAAAACAAACATGAAAAAGAATAACCAATTTAAATTATAAATTAATAATTGTATAGATAATAGAAATAAACTAAAATAAAAAGGAAATTGTGCCCTTTGGGCCCTTGCATGGGCTCAACTCGATTCTAACAATTGGGTTAGGGGATCACCCGATTCTTAGAATCAGTTTGAGTGCACCTAGGGCCATGAGGGGATGTAACCCCTGCGACCCAACAAGCCCAGGAGGTGAGGGTTGATTCAATGGAATCGACCCTCACCCCCTCAGCTCATTTGCCCGCTTTGGTGGAGGGTGGCAACCACGTCCACCCCCCACCCTCACGGCCCAACCAGCGTGGAGGGTGAGGGTTGAATTCACAGCCGCCTCTACCCGATAGGCCACCCCCTAACCCAACCAACGCAAGGGGTGAGGGTTGATTATGAGAACCAACCCTCACCCCTTAGGCCAGTTGGGCTGCAGGGGTTGGGGGTTAGGCCATTGCATGCATCCCCCTCCTCACCACGCCCACAACCCAATGGGCCTAGGGGGTGGCAAGGTCAATTATGAGAATCAACCCTCCACCCCTTGGGACATTGGGCCACGAGATTCTATTTTTTTATATTTTTAAATATTTATTATTGTATTTTTTAATCGTTTTTAATGTATTTCGTTAAGTTATTTAAATGTTTATTTTTAATTTTATTATTATTATTATTATTATTGTGTTTTCTTAGTCTTAATGTTTTTTAATTTAAATTATCTAACTATCTTTTTTTTTAACCATTGTTTTGGTTAATTTTTAATATTTTTTTTGCCCTTAAATTAGTTTTTTGGAATTTTCTTGGATTTTCTATTTATTTTTAATATATTTTAAAAAATTTTATGCATTAAACTTATTTTTAGTTTTTCTTACATTTCTATGTTCATTATTGGGTCTTTGCTTTTTTTGTGGTAATAATATTATTATTATACCTAACACATTCAATTTTGCCTTTCACCAGATATTAGTTTGTCTTTGACCAAATATTTATGGCTCTTATACATAGATTACCATTAGGAATCCAAATTTTGTTATTTTTTATGATTATTTAGATTTATCTATTTGTAAGATGATTGGTTGAGGTCTTATTATGGGTTGTTTAGTAACTTCCATTTCTATTAGATAGTGATTTTTTGTTTTAAATTTTATTTCTTTTTCTTTTTTACTTTTTACTTTTTATTTTTTATTTTGTCTATTACTTTTATTTTCATGAATTATAATTTTGTCACAATATTTTCAATTTAAAATTACTTATTATCGTATTAAAACATATTTTAATAGATTTAATTATAAACTAGTATATGTAT